>OX637589.1:3092889-3402151 GCA_951800085.1 Comarum palustre
AGTTGATTACATATCGGTTACTGTCAGCACTCCATATATGACCCATCAGGGCTTTTACCTTCTGGCAACAGCATCATGTACCAGAGATACAAATATAGAAACATTAAGGTTATGCAATTTCTTACATCATTGCTAATGCAGTCTTTCACTTTCACATAACAACCCTAAACCATATGGCAATTATCAGTCGGCCCTGTGAATATGTCATCCCATCCTAAACTAATTTTGTTGAGGTTGGAAATCAGAACCTCATAGTATTTTGTTGCTTTTGCATCTGCAGTTGTCTGAACTGTGCACGACTGTCAGGAATAAAAATATATACCAAGTAGAAGTCTCATCTGATATCAGAAACCTGATTTATTTTAGCTGCGAAATGAAATGAACACAGACTAAGGACCAATTAGAGTTCAGTGAGAAAGGTTACTAGAGTGAGACCATGAAAATTGACTCAAATGGCTACTGTATGTACCCTTCCTTGCTAAAATACATTCTGCAGGCTCACAATGCAATATTTTAGGTAAATATAAGAAATTAGAGCAGCTCTTACTCACAATGTAGAACAAGACACTATACTCGGATAAAATGAAAACTTTGTACACAAGATACCAACAAAGATAGACCATAGACGCTAGATCCATAATGGCAAAGGGAAAAAGAAGGAACATTACGCGTGTTGGCATGATCTAGCTGCTATTATTTCATTTCCTTGATCTTATTGCTATTGCAGACTTTCACTTTCCTCTTACTTTAAATTGCTATTACTTCATACTTTAACCCGAAACACAAGATGTTCATACTTTCTCCTATCAAGGTACAAGATGTTCATAGTTTCTCCTATCAAAGGAACAATATATATATGCTCATACTTCCTATCAAGTGTAGAAATTAAAATTGTTGGTTTTTTCACCTAAAATTGAAGTAAGTTTAGGAAACAAAGTATCACTCTTTGTCATACAATGAAGTCTGAAAACTCAACTTCGTGAGGGAAGAATTAAGGTAAGTCCAATCTAGTCATAGTCAAATAAGGAAATACTCTTTATTCCTAACTTATTTGCGTGAATTGGAATGCAATCTATAGTGCCGGCATGCTATGGCAACTTATATTTGGTATAAAGTTAAGAAATTTTGCAGAAAAAGAGTGCGCACCCCAAAAGTGCTTGGCGCACCCAATGCTATACCATGACGACACCAATATCGTGCCGTAACGGCACACAAAGCCATGAAATGCTGACATTATAGATTGCAGTCCAACTCATGCAGGGACAACTTATATTTGGTATAAAGTCAAGAAATTTTGCAGAAAAATGGTGCGCACCCCAAAAGTGTCTGGCTGCACCCAATGCTATACCATGACGGCACCAATATCGTGTCGTGACGGCACACAAAGCCATGACATGCCGGCACTATAGATTGCATTCCAATTCGCGCAGGAACAACTTATATTTGGTATAAATACTCTCGATTCCTGACTTATGCAGCAGGACGGCAACTACATGAATAGAAGTAGAAGTATCTCATCATATGACTATGAGAAAATTTATACTGATCCTGGGTTGTATTCGAGTACAGCGGTAGAGGAGTTGAGTTCTCTAATGATGTTAGCTGATGTGTGAGGAGGAGCAACAGGACAGCAGCTACATGAATAGTCGTTATCAGCAAGTTGATGGTAGTGAGATCTTGGATGTTGCAGGCACAACATCCAAGAGGAGGAAGCAGCTGCTGGATGAGTCTGATAAAAGAGGGTCTAATAGCAAAGTTGACATTGACTGTGAATTTGGATGGAAGCTTTGAGATAAAAATTTCACGAGTTACCAAGCTCTTGGTGGTCATATGTCAAGCCATAACCGGCTCAAGATGATCAACTCCGCGGATCATGATCATGACCGATTTAGCTCCAAATATAACAGTGAACAACATCCTCATCTAGTGGTTAATTGATACTACTGCAGTGAATGCGATAGAACATTATCAAGTGTCCAAGCCTTGGGAGGGCACAGATCAAGCCCGTGCAAGGATGTTAACAACAACAACAACTCGGCATATATCAATTTTTTCAAAGATAACAATGATCCTGCTGAGCCTCGTCAAGATGAAGTGCACAGATGCCATGTTTGCAATAAAGCATTTGCAAGCCACCAAGCTTTGGGTGGCCATGTATCATGCCATACGAAGAATAAGAACAGCAATACTATGGATCGTGATCAATATAATTCTGCAGATATGTCAACTAGGGGAGCTAAAGATAAGAATGAACGTCGGAAGCTCTATCAAACAGTGCCGCATCAATGCAAAGTGTGCAGCAAGAATTTTCCAACAGGTCAGGCCTTGGGGGTCATCAGAGGAGACATTATAAGGGCCAAACTGATGCTCCAGCCAAACCGAGTCAGCAGAGTAGTGCTCGTAAACTCCTCGAAATTGACCTCAATTTGATTCCATCTTTGGAGGATGAAGAGAGGATATACGACCCGAGTGTCATCTTGACATTAAATTAGTCATTAGTTCTTTGTTTCTCATAATTCTTCCTAGATTTTGTTGCAGTGAAAGATACTAGAAACCCTTTTGTTCCTGGTCTTGTGTTCAAGATTAAATTGTACAAGGACAGTTGCAGGCATGTTGCTTGTGTTCTAGACTGAAACAAAAATACTTAATTGGTCAAAAATTTAAAGACCACACACCCAACCTTCATCTCTATTAAAACAATGATTAAACACAATATTTTCAGAGGCAAAAGCGAAGATGAAGGCGGTTTGGTAAAGCCCTGTGAGGGGAGTCTCAAAGTGTCAAGACGACCGCCTTTCTTGCAATTATATTTTAATTAAATATATATAAATGGTTTTCTTTTTTCTTAACGACTCATGTATTTATTCAAATATATAAAAAAAATCATCAGTCTAAGGAGAAAGGCCCATGATAGAGGCCTATATAACGAGTTATTAGATCGTCTTTCAATCAGCTTGAACCACGTCGTTTTTAGCAAAAGAGATAACAGCAGCCGTCTTCAACCTCCACCGGCACCGCACACAGTTGCCTTTTGGAGAAAAGCGCCACCCCCACGACTGGGCGGTCGCCTTTCCAGCGGCTCGTCTGCATTAGAGAAGGTGTGGCTTTTCCTTCCTGTCCCGCACCGGAGGCGTCACCTTTAAAACACTAATTAAACATAGGGGGTTCTAGTTGCACCTCCACATTTGCTGAATACACCTCTATGACTGAATACACCTCCCGTTTACTTTTTCACATGCTTAAAAAGCTGAATACACCACTGTCATCTTTACTACAATACCCTTATGGTGGGTTCTAGTTGCACCTCCATATTTGCTGAATACACCTCTAACATTTTATTAGAACTATTCGAAAGCTAAGGATGATGTTGCTGTAGTGGTGTTGAATGCCAGACATCTTAGAACCAAGATTCAGTTTCATGAATGAGAATGGGCATGTATGAATAGAGTACTTTTGGGATCGCTATGATGTATCATCATATTGAACTAGTGATTTGTACACCTGATTAGAATATCAAAAACGTCAACATTATCGTTATCTAACAAAAACATCAATTCTTTTTGAATGGACAAAACAATGAATATCTTATGCACATCAAAGAGTATTTCCTACATTGTTTCCACATTCAAATTGTATGTCTATATCGTATCTCACTAGTCAGTCATCGACTGTGAAATTTTTTGAAACTACAGTAACTGGACAACATTTTTTGTATTCCTCTAGACGATTCTGGTATCGACAATACAAATGTATAACTTTGGTGTTGGCATTACTCTCCCAGTTTGGTGCAAGGTATGTCAAAGGATGTCCCAGAGACAATTTAAGCTGAAAAAATATGAAACGCCTTGTTAGCATCAATTTAAGTAAACATAAAACATTAATACATGTATTTTGATTAAGAGTACATAATGTACGTAGTGATTTTTATTCACATGACCAATTTCAATCTCCTTAATATCATTGCTACTTAGATGTCCAGTATGGTGTTCTATCAAATGGAGAAATGTAACACATTGCCCATCCGATATGTTGATGTTGAGCAAAAAATGGTGAAATAATGTTTCCAACATAATTTCGTTCTATCTTATTAAGGGATATAGAACTTGTTATTATGTTAAGTTCGAACCATCCCAGATAAAAAATATCTGTTAATTACAACCCCTTTATTTAAAGAGGAAAACCCTTTGATTCTGATGGAGTTACCAAACTGGAGGGGTGTGTGTGGTTGTTTGTTTTTGTGGCTGTATCTGAAATTTTGAATGGGTTGCCTATGTACCCTCAGGAAAGGGATCAAGTCATTCGTAGTTCAAGATCCCCAACAAGTGAATGACTCGTTGGAGGGCTTTGATTTTGAAATGAGAATAGTGTTTGGATTTGTATCTGAAAGCGTATGAGCTATAGAGCGAGGCTTCAAAAGATCCGAGAATTTATTTGGAGTTGTGGTTGCATCCATTTAAATCTAGACTATCTACATACCCAGTAAAGGGATCAAACCGATATGGTTCGAACATTTGATTTTTCTGGTGATTTAAGAATTTGACTGAAGTGATTTGGACTGACCGATTTTGACTGGTGGTCAGGGATTCTTTTTGGAATGGTGGTTGTATCTAGTGGGTCGCTAGATTGCCTACGTACCCCTTTTGAGGGGATCAAACCGACCGTAGTTCATTATTTTGAGATTTGCGGTTTTGTATCAACTTTTGTAATTTGACAGATATACACATATTTTTTTGAATCCATCAACTGTATTTCTTGTTGGCACCCAATTGGTAGAGTATCTGCTGATGTGATTTGAGAACCCGTCGTGCTGAGCTTTTGCAGTTGGGTCTTGAGACTTGAAGAGGCTTCTACATTGCTGTATTTTGGCTTTAGTCGACATGTGATTTGTTATGGCATGAAATTTGCATCGGAGACAATTAATTTGTAGAGTGAGCTTATTTCCGTTTCATTTGTAGGATGCCCAATATATCGAGATTTGTAGTAAACCAGGCTTTTGTCGTCTTTTCACATGTCGATGAACACCATATCTTGGGCTTGGACATTTGAGTGGGTTTTGAAGTTTTTCACGAGCCCAACAATTTGCTGTCATATTACCATAGCGACTCATAAACCCACCTGAAGCTTGATTTTAACTTCCGCGACAACCAAACCGAGAAGAACATGAGAGCCGCCTTCTCTGATTCCAATACTATGAATATTATTTAGAACAGAGATTGTATTCGAGTCAGATTCAGATTTGAACTCGAGGAGTCTGGTTTTGTCTCAATTTGATGCTACTGCCACTTCACGCAGTCGACATTTGCATCGGGTGTTAGAGTTTGAATTGTTCAAACTCAGTTCTTTCGGTCCTTCTGTTTTACAGATCCTAGCTTCCAGGATTTTTAGTTGTGTTTGACCTTTTCGTTTTCGAGTTCATCACGTTGCTAAACGTGAGCTGCATTTTCGCTTCTGTAACAATAATGTAAGGCTATATAAGCCAAGCTTTGTGATTCAATAAACTGTGGAAGTCATTCGGATCATTCTCTGTGTTCTTGTTCTTTTACTTGTTGCTCAAGTTTTCTAACAAATCTGGTATCAGAGCCTCCCACTGAGGCCTGAGAAAGGAAGAGTTGTAGTGAGTAATTCTTTAGAAAAGAATGAGTGAAGAGAAAGATTTTACACAGCCTGCTATACCACGTTTCAATGGTCACTATGATCATTGGGCGATGCTTATGGAAAACCTGCTGAGATCTAAAGGTTTTTGGAGGCTGGTTCAGACAGGATATGACGAGCCACCAGCATTTGCAGTGCTGACAGAGGCACAGCAACGACAGTTAGAAGAGGTGGAACAGAAGGACCAGAAAATAAAGAATTACCTGTTTCAAGCCATTGACAGGACAATTCTGGAGCAGATCCTTGAAAAACGAACTTCTAAGGATATATGGGACTCCATGAAAAAGAAGTATGAAGGCAACGCTAGAGTGAAGCGCTCAGCTCTTCAGTCATTGAGAAGAGATTAGGAGATCATGGAGATGAAGGTGGATGAGACCATCTCTGAGTATTTTGCTCGAGTTATGAATCTCTCAAACAAGATGAGAAGTAATGGAGAAGATATGAAAGATGTTACTGTTGTGGAAAAGATTCTCAGGACTCTCACTGAAAAATACAACTATGTAGTTGTGTCAAATTGAAGAGTCCAAGGATATTGATTCACTCACAATCGATGAATTACAAAGTTCATTAATTGTACATGAACAAAAGTTCAACAGAAACAGTGGAAGCAGTGGAGAAGAGCATGCTCTAAAGGTGACCTTCAATGAGAGAAATTATGGAGGTCGAGGTAGAGGCAGTTTCAGAGGTAGAGGAAGAGGCAGAGGAAGAGGACGACAAAGTTTTAGCAAGGCTACTGTGGAATGTTATCACTGTCACAAACTCGGTCACTTTCAATATGAATGTCCTACTTGGGACAAACAAGCAAATTATGCCGAGCTAGATGAGCAAGAGGAAATGCTGTTGATGGCCTATGTCAAAGATCTCGGAGCAAGTGAAGAAGAAGTTTGGTTCTTGGACTCGGGGTGCAGCAATCACATGTGTGGTAACAAAAATCTCTTTACTGATTTAAATGAATCCTTCCAACATACTATTAAACTAGGTTATAACACAAGAATGAAGGTTTCAGGGAAAGGAAATGTTAAGTTGGTAATGAATGGAGTTAATTGTGTTATTAGTGATGTCTTTTATGTACCTGAGTTGAAGAATCATCTCTTGAGTATAGGACAACTACAGGAGAAAGGCCTAGTTATTCTCATTCAATCTGGAAAATGCAAGATATATCATCCACATAAATGTCTTATCATTCAATCCGAGATGACAGCCAATCGGATGTTTGTTCTGACAGCAAGAGTTCAGTTAGTTTTGCCAAACTCAAAACAAAAAGTCTGTTTCAACACTACAACACAAGACCTTACTCATCTCTGGCATTGCAAACTCGGACACATCAGCAGCACAGGATTACAAGCCTTGCAACGAAAGAAAATGGTTCACGGATTACCTCAGCTTCCAGTTTTAGACATTGTGTGCATTGATTGCTTGAAAGGCAAGCAACATCGTGAACCTATTCCAAAAAAAAGCATCTGGAGAGCAACTCAAAGGTTAGAACTCATTCATGCTGATTTATGTGGTCCAATTTCTCCAGTTTCAAATAGTGGAAAGAATTACGTACTGTGTTTGATTGATGATTATAGTCGAAAAACTTGGTCTTACTTCCTAAATGAGAAGTTAGAGACATTTTCTGCTTTCAAGTTTTTTAAGATACTTGTTGAAAAGGAGACTGGTCTTGCCATCAAGTGCCTAAAGACAGACAGAGGAGGAGAGTTTACATCAACAGAGTTCAACAATTTTTGCAAAGAAAATGGAATCAGAAGACAACTAACAACTGCATACATTTCACAGCAGAATGGAGTTGCAGAAAGGAAGAACCGTACAATAATGAATTCTGTGAGATGCATGCTATCTGAGAAAGGGATTCCAAAGCCCTTTTGGCCTGAGGCTGTAAAATGGATTGTTCATGTGTTAAATCGTTGTCCTACTGTAGCTCTGAAAGATAAAACACCAGAAGAAGTCTGGAGTGATTTGAAGCCATCAGTTGAACATATGAGAGTCTTCGGATGTGTATGTCATGTTCATGTGCCTGATGCAAAGAGAACGAAGTTGGAGAATAAGAGTATCAGTGGTGTTTTGTTAGGAATGAGTGATGAATCAAAAGGTTATAGGATATATGATCCTATAACAAAAAGAGTAATGACCAGCAGAGATGTTGTTTTTGAAGAAAAAAGAAAGTGGGATTGGGACAAGAGTTATGAACAACAGGTACTAGCTGAATTAGAATGGGAAGAAAATGAAGACAAAGGGTTTGAGAATCTGAGTGACAGTGAAGATGAGGATGCAGTATGTGGTGAAGATGTTGTAGTTGATGATGAAACTGCATTGGCATCTCCTTCAAGTTCAAGCTCAGAAGAGACACGAAATAGGAGACCATCAACTTGGATGAATGACTATGTAAGTGGAGAGGGGCTCTCAGAAGGAGAAATTGATGTTAATTATTTAAACTTTGCCTTATTTGCAAATACAGATCCTGTGAGTTTTGAAGAAGCAGTAAGAAGTGAAGACTGGAGGAAAGCCATGGAATCTGAGATCAAATCCATAGAGAAAAATGAAACATGGATTCTTACAGACTTACCTGAAGGAGCAAAACAAATTGGAGTCAAATGGGTCTACAAAACAAAGGTGAATGAACATGGTGAGGTGGAGAAGCTTAAAGCTCGTTTGGTTGCCAAAGGTTATGTGCAAGAATATGAAATCGATTATTCTGAAGTCTTTGCACTAGTAGCTAGGATGGACACAATCCGGGTTATTCTTGCTCTAGCAGCTCACAAGAGTTGGAAAGTGTATCAGCTTGATGTCAAATCAGCATTCCTGCATGGTGAGTTGATGGAAGATGTGTATGTCGAGCAGCCGAAAGGTTTTGAGAAGAAAGAGGAGCCAAACAAAGTTTATAAGTTAAGGAAAGCATTATATGGACTGAAACAGGCCCCTCGAGTCTGGTTTAGTCGAATTGAGACCTATCTATTAAAGGAGGGTTTTGAGAAATGTCCAAGTGAAGAAACACTCTTTGTCAAGACCAATATTCAAGGTAAACTGTTAATTATCAGTTTGTATGTTGATGACTTAATTTACACTGGAAATGATGTTGCATTGATGAGAGAGTTCAAGGATTCAATGATGAAAGAATTTGACATGTCAGACTTAGGGAAAATGAGATATTTCCTTGGATTGGAAGTACAGCAATTGCAGTTTGGTATCTTTATCAATCAAAAGAAGTATGCAGTAGAAGTACTAAAGAGATTTCGGATGGAAGAAAGCAATGCAGTACTGAATCCCATAGTTTCAGGGTTCAAAATTTCAAGAGATGAGGAAGGTATTAAGGTAGATAACACTTTCTACAAGCAGCTTGTTGGAAGCTTAATGTACTTGACTTCTACTCGTCCAGATCTAATGTATGCAGTAAGTTTGATTGCTAGATACATATCTCAACCAACAGAACTTCATCTTATGGCTGCAAAAAGAGTGTTAAGATATGTGAAAGGGACTGCTGATTATGGTATTTTGTATAAGAGGGAGGCAAGTGTTGGCTTGACTGCATATACTGATAGTGATTATGCTGGATGTGTGGAGGACAGGAAGAGTACTTCGGGCTATGCATTTATAATGAGCTCAGGGGCAGTAGCTTGGTTATCAAGAAAACAACCAATTGTAACCTTATCTACAACAGAGGCTGAGTTTGTGGCTGCTGCAGCATGTGCCTGTCAAGCAGTATGGATGAAAAGAATTCTTGAAATGCTTGGCTGTGAAGATGATAAGTGTACCACTATTTTTTGTGACAATAGCTCAACAATCAAATTGTCCAAAAATTCAGTAATGCATGGAATGAGTAAGCATATTGGAGTGCGCTTTCATTTCCTAAGAGATTTATCCAAGGAAGGAGTAGTGCAGTTGGTTCATTGCGGTTCACATGAACAAATTGCTGATGCTCTGACAAAACCTTTGAAACTAGAGCAGTTTCAAAATCTTCGAAGTCTCTTGGGAGTTTGCAAAGCACCAGAAGTAAACTAAGTCATGTGGCTTAGTTTAAGGGAGGGAATGTTAGAGTTTGAATTGTTCAAACTCAGTTCTTTCGGTCCTTCTGTTTTACAGATCCTAGCTTCCAGGATTTTTAGTTGTGTTTGACCTTTTCGTTTTCAAGTTCATCATGTTGCTAAACGTGAGCTGCATTTTCGCTTCTGTAACAATAATGTAAGGCTATATAAGCCAAGCTTTGTGATTCAATAAACTGTGGAAGTCATTCGGATCATTCTCTGTGTTCTTGTTCTTTTACTTGTTGCTCAAGTTTTCTAACATCGGGTAAAGACTTCTTCCCGATGGGTCTTCTTGATTTGAATAGCTTCTTCCTGACAATTAATCTTTCATTTTTTTGTTTCTGTTTTCATTGCCGGTGTCTTTGCCGAAACTTAGAGCGATTTGGGTTCGGTGTTCTTGGCCACTTTCGTGTCTGAGCCTCTTGGTAAGCATCAATTGCTTAGTTGGAAATTTATTGATTCATGGCCACCATTTGATATAGACCTCGTATGTTTAATTGAGACATTTGTCTTATGCACAAAGCAAATCAAACTGGACGTGTCAAATGTCTTCGGAAATATATCAACACATGGTTCAATTATCAATTTGATTAAACAAGTTCATTATTTCCACTCCACCGCTCGTTTGTGATTAAGAAAGGCAGCCATAAGTTTCTGGAAGTGGTCTTCTTTGTCTTTTTGCCAAAGTGCTTTACAGACGTGGATGGCAGTCTTGCTTTGCAGCTTTGAACGTAACTTCTGTACTTTCAACACATAGTAACAATTGTACATCTAAAGCTTTATGCTGGTCTTGAAAACAACTGGTTTTCCACCCTCTTCCCCTGCGGTTTAAGATGGCAATTTGGAGGGGTATAATTACAGACCCTTTGCTCTTGTTAGTGTTTTACAGAAGTGTTCATGGCGCCATTTATAGACTTGCTGATGTCTTTTTGAGTAAGAAGATCAACTACAATTAAACACATGTTGCCATTTTTATTTGAGCTCCAGGAGGTCCCCTTTGTCTCTGGGAAGACATCGATTCATTTTGGGATGAATTTGAAAGCAGCTTGATTCTTGTCCTTGCTCGGTCATTCCATAACTTCAAATATACACCCCTTTGAATGCTCCTTTTCTTTCATCGGTTCAAATTTTCTGTCTTAACTGCCTCCTCCCTATTGTTGAAATGTGCAAGATATATTCTCCTTCTCCGTTGCTTGCTGGAAGTACTTCAAGACGACAACATCAAGAGAGAAGTCATTCTTTTTGTGGTTTACATGCCGGCTTGGAATGCTTAGTTTCCTCTGTGGCTTGTTATGCGAGTGGTGCAAGGCCATGTGCTTTGTTGCAATGAGAGGAGGAAGAAGGAGGTTGCAGGCTTCTTCGGGTGGAAATCTGAAGGTCTTCAAGATTTGAACAGCATCGAGGCCATGTTTAAACACTATGGACAGCCCTATCGTCGGAAGAGGTAATTATTTTCACTTTTTTTCGTTCAACAGTTGATCACCATCACACCATAACAAGTCGCAATTAAATGCCCATATCTAGGAAGCACATCCAGCACCTTATTGGTGCACAACCAGAGTGATAACAGTTAAGTGCATCCTTAACCCTCTCAACACCTCCAACCCCAAAGAGAATTTCATACAGTTATGACATATTATTCAATTCGTTGAGTAAATCCTTACGAAAGCGAGGCCAAAATTTTCGACCAAATCTCATCGCAGATGCAAGTAACCACAATTACCATCGGATTCGACATCAAATGCACCAATAATATATGGCTGCATTCCAAGTTGGAATTGACAATTATATTTGGTTGTAAGTACTGTATATATGAAGAATCATTTGGGCTGTGCCAAGTAAAACCGGTAGTCAATAAAATATTAACAAATCATAAAGTTAATAAGTATATAAAAGACATTCATACCTGAATTTTATTTGGGACATCTTTATGTTTTTATTTGATGTAATAGGACGAACAAGAACAACAGGGGCATGAGGAACATCTTGACCAACTTCATAAACTGCAGGTGTGGATGAATTATTGTCGTGACTGTAAAGAGCATTTATCAATCTTCCATGCAGAAGGTAAACAACAAGTACTAGTGTCAACACGTGGGCGTCCCTTTGTCTTCACTCTTTTTTCAGGCTCTTAAGAAAAGTACCATCTGGATTCATCTCCTCATCATTTTTTATCAAATGTACACCAGATGCAAGTAGCATCAGCAGCAGCTGCTAGCAGAGGGCCGCAGCTTAATAAAAACGTGGTGAAGCTTCTGTCTTGAGTTGGAACCCTAAACAATTCCAGAAGCATAGACCCAGATATGTGGTGGAAGCTTTACATCAGTACGTAGTCATCACCCCAAAGATATTTACATGGTCAAGCTTCTGTCTTGACCTTCAAGCATAAGCCTTGAAGAAGCTTATCGGTTTTTTTGATCATGACATATCACCGGTTTAAGACTACTACCTAAAGCCAACTTCTAGCATTCTTGACAATTGAGATCGACATAGCGGCATAATTTTTCCCAAGTTTCCCAGCGTAGCAATATTTAGCTTCGAGTGCTTAACAGAAGACTTACAGATTTATTCTGCTTTTTAATCTGCCAGGAAGCACTTGCTAGATATCATATATCGATTACATCAGTGTTTCAAATAAGTATTTTCAGCATCTTCGATCTTCAGGTAATCAGGTCTATAGTTTTATCTTATTACTAGCTACCTATTCTTACTGGCAACTGACATGTGCACCATATCGGTGTCGATAACAAGCTCGTCAAGTTCACACATAACATTAACTTTAATTCGATTTCCAGTAAAACCAGCTGCTGGATCGCATGTATGTTTTGATGATTACGTACCAAGACTTAATTCAATATGTTACCTGACGAATGTTTAGCCCATACCTTATCATTCTGAAACTTGACCACCACGATTTGACTTTGTATTGGTGCATCTTCAGTTTCTTCCATACAACCCTATTCTGTTCTTAAATATTGATACACGTTAAATTGATAGAGAGCCCTTCGGATTTCTAAGTTGAAGACTAATTGAAGACTTTTGAATTAATTACTTATTAGACAAACTTTTTGATCAAAATTTGACATCTTAATAGTTGAAGTTGTAGATTCATATAAGTAGAACAATCATACAAAATTTTAGTCAAATTGGTGATCGTTAAGTACTAGTTTTAGATCAAATCAATGGACGAACCAAATATGTTAAACATGAACCGTTCAAGTTCATAATTAGTAAATCACACTTATGAATGCCTTAACGATTTTCAATTTAGTTGAAAATTTACAGAAATGACCGACTCATAAATATTTATAAAATGAACGGTTAAAATGTAGATATAAGATAGAAAAGCGGGATAAACCGAAAAAACTTCAACTTAGAGGTCCTCACTATTATAACGTGCTCGGGCCTGACCCGATCCATTAATATAACGCGTTTGGATCATGTCGGGCTGGACCACTTTTAAACGTGTCGTACCCGTGTTTTACAATTTGTTTGCCACCTCTAGCTCTAAATAAGACTATACATCTTGTATTTCATTGTAATGTGTAACAGTACATTAGGTTTAGATATAAATGATAAGTCTACCCTCAAATGGTTAACAGCCCCCTTAACCATATGCTTGGCTAAGCATAATGGTTGGCACAACCAGAAAATACACATGTAGAATCCATTGAAACTATTAACCCAAATCAAAATTCCAACTACTTGATATCATAAGAGCATCCATCTTTACATATGGCTATCAATAGAGGAGAAGAGAGCTTCCTGGAAGATTTCGCTAAAAAAGGCAGTAGTGCAAGAATATGAAATGCAACCTCATCAACACATAGCAGCAAAGATGTATAACTAAAAATTCAAATCTGAAAACTTCATATTTTCTTCAATTGTAAACTAACAAACTGAAAAGCTTCAATTGCTGAAAACTTCTTCAATTGTAGACTAACAAATTGCATGTCACTTAATGCTTCAACTTTTATAGGTACTACACACTTGCAAATCCAACTTTTATAGGTACTACACAGTACACACTAGCAAATCCAATTGATAAATTGCCTCAATATATTGAGCATTCCATTAGAAGCTTACCAGCAGCTCTCGTATTTATATATCGGCAACACGGTCCAAACTTAAGAATCTGACTTAATATTGAAATTGCAAATGCATAAACATCTCATAATTGAACTCATCTCTACACCTTGAATTGACTCCTCACAACTTTGCACATCACCCAAACTCCTTAGCAGCAATATAACAAAGGCTTAACACAACACATTCCTCATCAAATATGGAGACATCCTCCAAAACAAACACAACTTACACACAAGCCATGCATTCAAACCTTAATCTAACCCATCAAGCCAATTCACCAGTCCAAAAATAAATTAAAAATATAAACTGCTCCGTCCCCTTTTTCCTTGGGTTGACGGCATACTGCTTCGTTACTTTCTGTTTTGGTTGATGCTAGATAACAAACTTTGAAAATAAAATAAGTCTGGAAAACTGCTGAATAGAACATAACAGCCCAGATTAGAGAGAAGATACATGATTCATGTGGAAGAGATATCAAATCAGAGAAAAACCAACATTGTTGAAGAATCTGATGCTAGCAGAGGCGGGTATAAGAGAAATTGATAAGCCGATCACAAGCATGACATCAAGGAAAGATAGCCTCATAACCTTTTCAACAACAAAATTAAGCATAGTATTCTCACATCACCATCTAATAGTATTCTCTATTATATCTTTCATCCACATTCATCTCTAATTATTCATAACCCATCCAGATTCATATCACCATCAATCATAAAACCCAAAAAGTTCTCTGAACAGTTCAAATAGCGAGAATAAAGAGAAGCTAGAGATGATGATACCAGAGTGACGCCAGTGAAAGAGATTCCATATTCGAAAAATGAAGTCGGTGTGAATGACGAAGCTACCAGGCAACGATGAAGATGTCTGAGAAGAGGAAATAAATGAAATAAACGCACCAGAAGACTCTGATTCGAGCAGAGGTGATCTACATATGAGGCAAGGGTTTTGAATTTGGAGAAAACTAAACCTAAAGGAATTGAAAATCGCGGAAGCATAATGATACTGCTAGAGGCCCTGGATCGGTTACTATGGCTGAGTTTGGTGTAGCTGGGCTTATAAGATATAAACTGGTTTTTAACTTATAAGCAGAAGGTGGGTGTTTGCAACGTCTCTTTTTTCCCTCAAAACACTTTATACTTTTTTAAAAAGTAGCTTATTTTTAGACTTACCAAACACCAAAACCTTTGGTTTTAAAAGCAAAGAAGCTTATAAGCTCTCATAAACCCAACTTATATGGGCTCTCATGGATTATTGACCTAAATGTAAAAATAAATAAAAAAGTAGGTAAAGAAAAATAAAGAGCTCTAAATGGACCTCTTGTATTTCATGATAGTGTGTAACAGTACATTAAGTTGATTGGGCTTGATCATCAACTACCACTTATTGACTGGTTGCACATGGAACGAAACCCACTTGATTACTTCTTACACCACCGGTCGGTAAACTGCTCAAATTGTCGCCCAAGCACCGTTTGATACTGCTGCTCGAAAGGTCTCCTTCGACCGAATGGTCTAACAAGCTTGAATTGGTTCGATTCGGGATGCTTGCTGCAATTGGTGGATAAGCGGAACATGCCGGATTCGTGAAACCAGTTTAACCCAAAACTTTTGGGTGCCTTGATGAGCCAAACTGGTCAGTCGAAAATCGTGCTGGTGAACTGGTAGCTTGGACAGAGACTGCGCTGGTGAGGCCGGGAGCTAGGAAGGACACCGCTCCGGTGAGGATGGGTGCTCGGTCGTCAATCTGACTTCGAGTTTGAAGTTAAGAGAAGACAACGAAAATGGTTGGTTGTGTTCGCGGCCTTTTCTATTTTCCTATAGAACCGAGTCACTGCCTTTATTTTCTTTTCTTAACTCTTCAAAACTTTGATTCTCAGTTAACTCACTAAACATATCTTCATAAACGTATGCCATGATGAGGAGTGAGAGAAGGTGAAAAATAACATGTATCTTCATTAAATGTAATGTCTATAGTGACATACATTCTTTGGGATAAAGGATGGTAACACTTGTAACCTTTCTGATGAGAACCATACCTCACAAATACACACTTACGGGTAGAGGTGTTACTTCGAAATTGAAAACTGAAAAAAAAATCACATTGAAAACTGAACCGAAACCAAAAAAACCGATCTAAAAGAAACCTCACCAGAAAGAAAATAACTGAACTGAACCGGTCTTGTTTGGTTCAATTTACGGTTTTGGCCTAGCAAAAACCGAACCGAATAAACCGAAGTCAAATAGTTAAGCATACAAAACGACGTCGTTTTAAGTAAATGCACAACTTTGTGAACAAACTCTACATAGAAGCAAAATTATCAAAATCTCATAAAATAAGATGTGATCGGCATGGTAAAATACGGCTATGGCTGAAAAATCACGTAATTTGTGTAACATATATGTGTCGATAGTAGCGGTCAACCCTATTTACCATTATTATTCCCTATGGGGAGCCCAATCGTTGAGGGGTAAAGGTCTCAAAATTTGTATATGAACGGTTGCGTCTCATCCAACTGAGAGTTTTTTTTTGTGGAAGGTTCGACCAAACTACGTCATATAGAAATAGATATGAGCATTTTCATGTGATAAGAGACGAAGGGTTAGGGTTGATCGTTTCGATCGAGCCCTTAATGTTGTCGAATCTAGTTGAATTTTTTATCATAGACGTCTTTCGTCATAATTAACATATCTGACAGTCAAATTTTTGTTTTTGAATTTTAGTCATCGGAATTACAATGTGCATACTAATGTTGTATAACTTGTTTAGTAGGTTTTAAGCAAATACACAACTTTATGAACCAACTCTACATAGAAGCTAAATTATCAAATATCTCACGAAATAAGATGTGATCAGAATGGTGAAATACCGCTATGGTTGAAAATTCACGTAATTCGGGTAACGTATCGGTGCCGATAGTACTGATTAACCTTATTTACCATTATTATTCACTATTGGGAGCCGTATCGTGAGGGGTAAATGTCTCAAAATTATTATATGGGCAGTTGCATCTCATCCACGTGAGATTTTTTTTGTGTAGAAGGTTCGACCAAACTACATCATATAAAAGGATATATGAGCGTTTTCGTGTGATAAGAGACGACGAATTAAGGTTGACCGTGTCAATCGAGCCCTTAACGTTGTCGGATCCAATTGAATTTTTTACCATAGACATCTTTCATCATAATGATCATATCTAATGGTCAATTTTTTTTTTGTGAACTTTTGTCATCGGAATCTCAGTGTGCATTCTAGGGGTGGCCATCCGGGACCGAAAACCAAAAAAACCTAACCGAAACCGTTTAAACCGAATCAAAAGAAAAACCAGACCGAAAGAAAATAAACCGGTCAGAACCGGGTCTATGTAGTTTGGTTTGCGGTTTGGGTCTTGTAGAAATCGAACCGGACCAGAAAACTGTTTATAAAAAATAAAAAATTAAAACCAATATGGAGTAAGAAGGAAATAGATTTTAAATATGGAAGTGTTTTGATTTTTTTATTTCAATTATACAAATTGGTTTCACTACTAGAATAATGGAATCATACAACAAACTATTTTCGTCACTTAAAATGAACCAAAAACAAATGATCATTTTCACCTAAAAACTTATGGTCATTTTTGTCTCTTAAATGCTCATTTTCTAAAAGCAAATGCACAACTTTATGAATTAACTCTACATAAAAGAAAAATTATCAAAAATCTCGTGAAATAAGATGTGTTCGGAATGGTGAAATACGGTTATGGTTCAAAAATCACGTAATTCGGGTAACGTCTCAGTGCCAATAGTAGCGGTGAACCCTATTTACCGTTATCATTCCCTATGGGCAGCCCTATCGTCGGAAGGTAAATGTCCTAAAATTTTTATATGAGCAGTTGTGTCTTATCTACGTGATAGTTTTTCGTGTTGAAGATTCGACCAAACTACGTTATATAGAGGTAAATATGAGTGTTTCTTTGCGGTAAGTGAAGATGAATTAGGGTTGACCGTTTCAATCGAGCACTTATTGTTGTCGGGTCCAGTTGAATTTTTTACCATAGATATTTTTCGTCATAATGATCATGTCTAACTGTCACATTTTTGTTTGTGAATTTTAGTCATCGGAATCACAATATGCATACTAATGTTGTATAACTTGTTTATTATGTTTTAAGCAAATGCACAGTTTTGTGAACCAATTCTACATAGAAACACAATAATCAAAAATCTCGTGAAATACGATATGTTCAAAATGGTGAAATACAACTATGGTTCAAAAATCACGTAATTCGGGTAACGTCTCGGTGCCGATAGTAGCGGTCAACACTATTTACCTTTATTATTCCCTATGGGGAGCCCTATCGTCGGAAGGTAAAAGTCTCAAAATTTTTATATAGTTGTTGCGTCTCATATACCTGAGAGTTTTTCGTGTGGAAGGTTTGACCAAACTATGTCATATCGAGATAGGCATGAGCGTTTTTGTGCGATAAGTGACGATGTATTAGGGTTGATTGTTTCGATCGAGCCCTTAATGTTGTCGGATCCAGTTAAATTTTTTACTATAGACATCTTTCGTCAAAATGATCATATATAACGGTCAAATTTCTGTTTGTGAATTTAGTCATCGGAATCACAATATGCATACTAATGTTTTATAACTTGTTTATTAGGTTTTAAGCAAATGCACAATTTTGTGAACCAATTCTACATAGAAGCAAAATTATCAAAAATCTCGTGAAATAAGATGTGTTTGGAATGGTGAAATAGGGCCATGGTTCATAAATCATGTAATTAGGGTAACGTCTCTGTGCCAATAGTAGCGGTCAACTGTATTTATCGTTATTATTCCCTATGGGGAGCCCTATCGTCGGAAGGTAAAGGTTCTAAAATTTTTATATAGACGGTTGCGTCTCATCTACATAAGATTTTTTCGTGTGGAAGGTTCTACAAAACAACGTCATATAGAGATAGATATGAGCTTTTCCGTGTGATAAGTAACGATGTATTATGGTTGACCGTTTCGATTGAGCCCTTAACATTGTCGGATCCATTTGAATTTTTTCCACGGACATATGTTTTCATAATGATCATATCTAACGGTCAAATTTCTGTTTGTGAATTTTAGTCATCGGAATCACAATATGCGTACTAATGTTGTATAACTTGTTTATTAGGTTTTAAGCAAATTCATTACTTTGTGAATCAATTCTACATAGAAGCAAAATTATCAAAAATATCTTGAAGTAAGATAAGTTCAGAATGGTGAAATAAAGCAATGGTTCAAAAATCATGTATTTTGAATAACGTCTTGGTGCCGATAGTTGCCGTCAACCCTATTTACCGTTATTATTCTCAATGGGGAGCCCTCTCGTCGGAAGGTAAATGTCCTAAAGTTTTTATATAGGCGGTTGCGTTTCATCTACATGAGAGTTTGTTGTGTGTAAGATTGGACCAAACTATGTCATATAAAGGGAGATATGAGCGTTTCCGTGTGATAAATGACGATGGATTAGGGTTGACCGTTTTGAACGAGCCCTTATCGTTGTCGGATCCAGTTGAATTTCAACCATAGACATCTTTCGTCATAATGATCATATCTAACGGTCAAATTTCCATCTGTGAATTTTAGTCATCGGAATCACAATGTGCTTACTAATGTTGTATAACTTGTTTAGTAGGTTGTAAATAAATATACAACTTTGTGAATCATAGCCATTTTTCACTATAATATTAATGATAAGAAAAATTATCAATTTTAAAATATAAAAAAATGAAAAAAAAACTAAACCGAACCGTAGGTGTGGTTTGGTATTTGGAATAGTAAAAAACCGGACCGGACTGGACCGAAGTATAACATTGGTTTGGTTCGCGGTTTGGGGTATAAACCGAACCGAAGTAGACCAGAGCCGGCCGTAGTGCATACTAATGTTGTATAACTTGTTTAGTAGGTTTTAAGCAAATGCACAACTTTGTGAACCAAATTTACATAGGAACAAAATTATCAAAAAATGTAGTCAAATAAGATATGATCGGAATGGTAAAATACGACTATGGTTGAAAAATCACGTAATTCGGGTAACGTCTCGATGCTGATAGTAGAAAATCAATTTATTTTTATCTTTTTTATTACAATTTTTATATTTAGTACAACATATTAGAAATTTACATATTTTTTTATTGCCTAAAAAACCGAAACAGACTGAACTGTACAATTTGGTTCAGTTTACGGTTTGTCCTTTAAAAAAACCAGAAACCAAACCGTACCGAATATTAAGTTCGGTTTGGTTTCTAGTTTTAGGTGAAAACCACCCGATAACACCCCTACTTAAGGGCTCTTGCATCCAATTTTGAAATTTGGTTCTTATATAAATGGACATAGGCATACAACTAAAAACACGAGCAAGAAAAGTATTTGATGACTAGCTAGGAACATACTGAGACAGAACATCGAAAGGAACACTACCTTGAAGATGAGCTAACGGAAAACGATTGTTTAGATAAGAAGCACACAGCACGACCTATCCCCAAAGGTACTTAGGCATGTTAGCACTTAAGAGGAGAGACCGTGCCATATCTAGGAGATGACGATTTTTCTGTTTAATCACTCCATTCTGTTCAGGTATGTGTGGGCAAGAAGTTTGATGTATGGCTTAATGATCCAATCTTCACCATTGAGGGTACGAGACTAAGCCCAAAGTCTTCCAAAGATAGACTTTGTTGTGACAAGGAGGCTCCAAGCATGTAAAATCAGTACATAAAAGGACTTAGTAGTGTGCACATGGTGTGGGAGCTCGGACATTGCAAGTGTAACGTCATGCATGCTCATCATAAAGTGGGTCTACTATGGGTATGGGGTTGTGGAACGCAGCGGCGATAGTAGTTTGTAGACTCCTTGGAGATGCTTGGAGAGATAGGTATGATGGTGGTGTTTACTGTTTAGGCTATATGGAGATGTTTGGAGGGATAGTGGTGTATCGAGATGGTTTTGGTATAGGGGAGGTGGCTTCGGTAAAGGGAGATGGCTTTGATGAATAGTGGTAGAAGGAGGTGTGTCTTGGGTGAGTAGTGTGATAGTGGTTGTTTAGGCTATATGGAGATGTTTGGAGGGATAGTGGTGTATCAAGGTGGTTTTGGTAGAGGGAGGTGGCTTCGGTAAAGAGAGGTGGCTTTGATGAATAGTGATAGAGGGAGGTGTGGCTTGGGTGAGTAGTGTGATAGTGGTTGTTTAGGCTATAGGGAAACGTTTGGAGGGATAGTGGTGTATCGAGGTGGTTTTGGTTGAGGGAGGTGGCTTTGATGAATAGTGATAGAGGGGGGTGTGGCTTGGGTGAGTAGTGTGATAGTTCTTGTTTAGGGGTTGTTATGCATGAGGAGTTTGGCAATGGCTTTTTTTCTTGTAGGTGAGTTGTTTTCTTCAAACCTCATGTAGTCTCCTTTAATTTCTCAAGAGTTTTTGGCTGAGAGAGAGCCTATGAACTCTTTCATGGCTTCAACTATCTCCCTTTGAGCTTCTTCAAAAGTGTTAAAAGTATGGAAGAGATTAGCGGTAGTGATGACTGTCTCTTCTTCATGCATGTTAACACTTTTCTCAGACTCGTGTTGTCTAGAGGAGGACTCCTCTGGACGCTCTCCTCCTTGCGAAGGCACATTGCTGTTAGCACCCTTGGATTTCTTATTGTTGCATGAGGGAGCCATATTGAAACGAATCACAGCCTAGTCCTAAGTGGAGTGGCCAATTTATGTTGGGGTAGAAAATGGATGTGGATCTATAAGCTTGCCGTTGTTAGACTTAATGATCCAATCTTCCCCTTTGAGGGTACGAGACTAGGCCCAAATTCTTCCTAAGATAGAATTTGTTGTGACGAAGAGGCTCCAAGCATGTAATATCAGTAATTAAAGGACTTAGTAGTGTGTATGGTGTGGGAGCTAGGACCTTGCAAGTGTAACGTCATGCATGCTCATCATAAAATGGGTCTAATATGGGTATGGGGTTATGGAACGCAGCGGTGATGATAGTGTTTAGACTGCTTGGAGATGCTTGGAGAGATGGGTATGGTGATGGTGTTTAAGCTATATGGAGATGTTTGGAGGGATAGTGGTATATCGAGGTGGTTTTTGTAGAGGAAGGTGGCTTCGGTAAATGGAGGTGGCTTTGATGAATAGTGGTAAAGGGAGGGGTGGCTTGGGTGAGTAGTATGATAGTGGTTGTTTAGGTTATATGGAGATGTTTGGAGGGATAGTTTTTGGGGGTAACGACTCAGGATTTGGGTGACACGTGATGCCAAACTGATGAGGTGAGATATCTGTTACAAGCCTATGCGCGAGAATCTCAAATTCAAGTTTTAGTCCTCAACTCCTAAGGCGTTTTGGACAACTTGACAATTGGTCTCCGTAGGCCTTGTAGAGTCTTGTTTCCTTCCACACCACAACTCACTAATAAGCCCCATTTGGCCTAGTGGTTTGGATCCACGTTACTTGTTGGCTATGTGACACGTTGTGATAGACAGTTTAGAATATATCATCAAAGATGCTTTTGCGTGACTTTGTTTGACATGTGTTAGTGTTTGTGTGCAGTGAGTATGCATGTGGTTGTTCAAGTATGGGTACGTGGGTATCAAGTATCAAGCGTGTCCATGAGAAGCCACGTACCCTGATGAACGAGCCAAGGCTGAGCATGGCTTGACTCCCCAAATAGGCCTTGTGTAACTACCTAGAGAGAGGCATGGGGGAGTGTGCTTGGGCATGACCTGTCATGGCTTGACTCCCCAAATATGTCCTATTAAACTACCTAGAGAGGGGCTTGGCCTTCGATGCCACCTTTCATCTTTGGGCATAGTGTGGCATGGCATGACTTGTCTTCCTTAGGTCTTGAATATAGATCTCATTATTTAGGCATTTATCCAGAATGAGTAATGTGTCATGGTGAAGAGTTGTTACTTTGAGTCATGTCAACTGACCCTAATATTTACCTAATGGGCCTCGGATCAGATCGCACTCCAATATTTGACCCCGGACCCTTAAAACTAAGTTACATTTTATGGTGGCAACAAGAATTTGAAATGAAAGATGTTGTAAGGATTTCTCAAGAACCAACATAACTAATAGGTATGAAAATATATAAAATGTTAATTTACTAATTATACAATAATAATAATCTTAATATATTCATATAATATGATATTTCATGGATTTTCAGATTATGGATATTTTAGGTAGTTTGGGTTGTGTATTTAGTAAAATATCAAAATTGTTGTAAGATATATAACATGTGTGTGTGTGTGCTCTTAGTCTATACTGGTTAATGAGTTTTATCTTACCTTTATGTAATATGAAAGTTATATGAGTTTGTCCCAATATGTAAGGGAAAGTTATATGGGTTTGCCCAATGTATGTTAAGTGAGACTCTATAATATAAATAGAGACTATTTCTATCAATAAAGTATATTGAATACATATGAATACACATCGAATTGCATTCTATCCCGTCGAATAAATTCTCCAGCTATACGTTATTAATTCACGAGCTCTAACCCTGGAGTTAAGAAAACCCAAAACCAAAAAAAATTTAAAAACCCTAAATCGGCCGCACCTCCCTTTGGTTGCCTTCAGTCTTCCCCTACTGCCGCTACCCCTACAGTTGTAGCACATCGCCCGCGCTCCGTCTACGCACAACCTGTTCACTGCTGCGCACCGATTGCTAGTTGTCGTTATATTCTTCTGTCGAAATCTTTAACAAAATTTGTGAAGATCAATTCGACAAATATGTTTCTATATACCCTAAACTTTTCAAAGTCCAATAACCTTGAAAAGGATAAAATTGGTTCCTCCCTTCGTCATCCTCATTCTATGTTTGAGTCAGTGATTATGTAGGTTGTTTTTCAAAAACCCTTGACGACGTGTGCACTAGATTGCCAATACATGCCTAGCTTGAGGCCTCAAACGCTGGTGTCGGCTTCTGTAGAGTGCTAACGGGGCTAGCATCAACACTGTTATGCGCTGGCTACCGATAGCTACCATGTGCTGCCTTGTACAGCTGCCGAACGTTGTCGAGCACTAGGCGCTGATAGCTGTCGTCGCTGGGCATTTTCCAATGTATCCAAGGTGATATATGTGGACTCATCTAACCAGAATGTGGACCGTTTAGATATTTTATGTTTCTGGTGGATGCCTCGACACGTTGGTCACACATCGCTTTATTGTCCACAAGGAACGTTGCCTTCTCCAAACTCCTGGCATAGATTATAAAACTGCAGAATAACCACCCTGACTATCCAATCAAATCGATTTGGATGGATAATGCAGGAGAGTTCACGTCAAAAACCTTTGATGATTGCTGCATGTCGGTAGGGATTGAGGTTCAGTATCACGACCCACATGTGCACACGTAAAATGGTCTTGTTGAAGCCATGATAAAGCGGCTTCAAATGATAGCTAGAGCCTTAGTAATGGATTCTAAGCTCCCTCTTGTATCATGGGGTTATGCAATATTGCATGCAATAGTTCTTGTTCGGTTTAGTGCGTACCAGCTGGTTACTAGAAATGAGCCTGACAAATTGCACTTACGTGTATTCGGTTGTAGAGTGTATGTACCTATTTCGCAGCCCCTGCGTACTAAAATGGGTCTGAAACAACATTTAGGTATCTATGTTGAATATGACTCCCCGACTATTATCTGATACCTTGAGATTTTGACAGGTGATCTTTTTAAGGCCATATTCGCTGACTATAAGTTTAATGAGGCTGTCTTCCCGTCGTTAGGGGAGATGATAACATAGATATTCAGCGAGAGCGACATGAATTATGATCCCCGCACCTCTCATGGTGACATTGAACTCAAGTGAATCATTGCTCTTAAGGATGTGACAGATTCGATGTTCGACTCTTTCACTGAGATTGCGAAGGTCACAAGATCTGACATATCAGCTGCATATGTCACTACAAGGCTAAAAGTCTTGAAAGTGGGCAAAACCACCTTGGGTCCGAGCATGGCTGCCCACGGTATGAGCGCTGCCGACCCTAATGATAGGGTGGAGGTTATGGCTCCTCAGAGAAAGAGGGGGAGATCACTTGGTTCAGTTAATGCACTTCCTAGAAAGAAACAGACGCCTAAGGCACAAACCAGTCCCTTAATCATCAATACAAAGAACTCTTCTCATGAGGTTGTCTCTGACTATAATTATGTCTTTGGGACGGTAGTGTCAACCCCCCCAAAGTGTAAAGTTTATAGGACATAAATGGGTCTTTGTTAGAAAGTGTAATAAGAAGAACGAGGCACTTAGGTACAAAACTCGTCTTGTGGTGCAAGGTTACTCATAACACCCTGAAATAGACTCTGAGGATACATACTCTCTCGTGTTAGTCATCATTACTTTCCGTTACTTGGTAAGCTTGGTAGTGTCTGAAAAGCTTGACATGCAGCTCATGAATTTGGTTACTGTATATCTATATGGGGATCTAGATACTGAGATATACATGAAACTCCCTGAGGGGTTTCAGCTGCCTAAATCGAGTAACTCTAAACTATAGAGTGCGTATGTCATTAGGTTGCAACGCTCACTTTATGGATTGAAGCAATCTAGACGAATGTGGTATAATCGTCTAAGTGACTACTTGATTGGGTTGGGATATAAGAACAATGATCTATGTCTTTGCGTGTTCATAAAGAAAACAGACTCCGGATTTGCCATTGTAGCCGTCTATGTTGATGACATGAACATCATTGGTCTCTTGATGGGATAAGAGAAACCACGGCTCACTTGAAATCCGAGTTTGAGATGAAGGACATGGGAAAGACCAGGTTCTGCTTAGGCACTAAGCTAGAGCATCGAAACTGTGGAATCTTAATTCACCAAACTGTATATGTCCAAACGATGCTCAAACGCTTCAATATGGACAAAGTGAACCCTATTGGCACTCCTATGACAGGTCGAAGTTTGGATGCCGTGAAGAATCCATTCCTCCCTAAAGAGGACGAGGAAGAAGTACTTGGAGCAGAGGTACTGTACCTTGGTGCTTTTGGTGTACTATTGTACTTAGCTCAATGCACTCGCCCGCCATTTCCTTCTCTGTGAACTTGTCAGCTAGATATAACTATGTGCCTATGCAACGTCATTTGACTGGTGTCAAGACTCTCTTTAGATACCTTAAAGGGACCACTGACACGAGTTTGTTCTTCCCATATAAAGATTCAAGAAAGGCTGCAATTGAGTGCAATTTCCTTGAGAATCTAGGCACCTGTCGGCCACTTGACTTAGCTGTCAGCTGATGTGCACATACCTGTCAATGCTACTGACAGTTGTCGGCTGTTGTGCACATAGGTACCAGGCGCTGCCGACAGATGCCAGTTGTTGTGCACATAGTTGCCAGGCTATGTCGACAGCTGTCAAGTGTTGTGCACTAGCTGCCGACCGCTATGCAGCAGCTATCGAGCACCATGCACAGTTGCAGCCACTAAAGTCAAGAAGCATGACTCCCCCACTGATCTTGATATTGCTTCCCTTAAATATGATGAGACATCCAACAATATGTTTGTTGGTTTCGCAGATGCTGGATACTTGTTTGATCCACACAAGGGACGATTCCAACTAGGCTATGTATTTACCATTAGGAATACAACTATCTCATGGAGGTCTACAGACGATCCCAAACATGTTATGTATTTACCATTGTGAATACAAATATCTCATGAAGGTCTACTAAGCAGAAACTCGTGGCGACTTTATCAAATCATGCAGAGATTATTGTCCTACATGAAGTTGTTCGTGAATGTATCTGCATACGATCCATCATCGGTCACATCAAAGAAACAAGCAGTTTAAAACCTACTACTGATGAGCCGACTTGCATTTTTGAAACCCCATGCCCACCTGTATTCTAGAATTTTCCCAATTGGGATGGTTAAAAGAGGAATTTGAATACTACACAAGGACAAAAATAAGAGTACAAAAATGACCCATGGACCGGTTGTAGCTTTATACCCTAAACCTGTATTCTAGAATTTTCCCAACTGGGATAGTTAACAACTGGGATAGTTAAAAGAGGAATTTGAATACTACACAAGGAAAGAGAATTTTCCCAACTGGGATAGTTAACAACTGGGATTTGAATACTACACAATTTGAATACTACACAATTTCAAAAATAAGAGGACAAAAATAAGAGTAAAAAATGACCCATGGACCGGTTGTAGCTTTATACCCGGAAACTTCTTGGAAAGCGAAGCTCCACACGGTTAGGGTTGGAAGGAGGAAATTAATGGCATCTGACGTATACGTCGCGTGACCGACCATTTGACACTTAATTGCTTAGATATTTAATCATATATGGCTAAGACGTGTTTAACCTTACCTTAACTATATAAACAAATAGCTATCTATACAGAGCAGCACGATCCGAAGCTACCTTACCTATACATTCGATTTAGCTCACACAAACAAAGAAATTTAGAATTCGGGTTTTCTTGGGTGGTGAAATATAATGGGCGGTGTTCAAGCAAAGCCAGAGAAACAACGACGTCGATCCGTTTTGGAGCGGAATACATCCTTTGCTAAGAAGCAGGTTGTTCCCACCATCACTTCCGAACCAACACTTTTCGAAGACTGGATGAGATCGTATCAGGCGGATTGCGAAGATGACAAAGACTTGCGAGACTTCGACGCCAAACTCAGAACCGGCGCCGAAGATGTTGTCAGGCACAGTAGTACCACCGGTTTTGATCGGTTGAAGAAATGCCTCAAGTATCTGACGCAGTCCGACAATAAGATTGTGAGCGAAATCTTGGCATGCAAGCGAAAGATACTTGAGGCAAAGGGCGAGGAGGCGGGTATGGTGATGACGGCAAATGAGAAGCTCTTGGATCATTTGATGACAGAGTACTTGGGCAATAGCTCGCAGACGCTTCATCTCTGCGCAAAGGAATTGCAAGACTTCATCAAGTCAGCTCATGAGGTCCATTCATGCATCGCAGATGTGGTACGTGAGAGGCAAGTGTCCAAGAAGCTCAACGAGTCTAAAATCAAGTATCAAAATTCTGCAAAAGCAGTTGTTGCAAAGGTGAACTCTTTGCGGGACCAACATGCAGACATGCTTAAAAAGTTGAAAGATCGAATTCTCAAGTTTGATAAGAAGCTGGAGCTTGCTCGTACTTTAAAGAAGGTTGTAAATGTGGTGTTCATATGTATGTTGTCTGCTCTCTTTGTTTGCACCATCGTGGCGGCGGCTATGGCTGCTCCTCCAGTTGCTTCGGCCTTGACCACTCATCCATGTATTGCCGGAGTTGTTGCTGGTGGTGCCGTTGTTTATGCTTTTTCGCCAGTATTTAAAGAGGGACGACACTGGCTTCTTAATCTGATTCAAGATTATGAGTCAACTCTGGAAGCACAAAAGGATCAAATTAAGTCGATGGAAGCGGGAACCGGAGAAGCCATTAAAGAGTTGGAGGGCATCATGTCTCATGTTGAGAAGGTCATTGCAAAGGGGAATGATCCAGCATTGTCCAAATTAAACTCTGCGAATGATGAGGGAAGAGTAGATTTGGGAATTGAGGATCCGGAAGTAATTATCATGGGAAAGCTGGCAGGCTTTGACCAAGAAATTAAGGAATTGGACAAGAGAAGAGAGGAGTGCCTCAAGATTACAGAAAAGGCAAGGAATCAGGTTTTGATGGAATATTGCGGGTTGAAGACAAGTGAAGTGTGGACACGAGGACCAGGTAGTATACTAGCTAGCCAGAGTGGTTCAAACAAAAACAGTAGTACGTACTAGAGATTGTTTCATTATTTATCTTCTGTCCATTTAATTTGTATCATCTTGATGTGTGATTTCACTGATTTGTTCTCTGGATCAATCTTTGTAATTGTGTTTCCTAATTCATCATTGAATTACAAATGCAAGTTATATCCATTTGAATTATGGTTTTTTCTTTGAATGAACGTCAATTTTTTGAATCAAATGCGTCAACCTTTTATTGAAAATAAAAATCAAAACTATTCAACATTACAAACTTGTGCTGCTATTGCATTCTGTAAAAAACTAGGAGAGAAGAACAACGTATGAGCTAGTAGGTAAGAGCAGCATTGCCTTTCCTATTAACACATTGGATCTTCAATGTGCCCAGCTGAGACAATTTAACACACAAATCCTCATATAATTATATATATATAGTGGTGTAGCCAAAAAATTTAGGTTTATGGGGCACAAATATTAACAATATTTAAATTTAATTTATATTGCAATAGTTATTGTTCAACAAAATATTATATATTTAAAATCGTTGTATGACAGTCTCATGGACTATGCTAGTAAAATTAATATTATTGATATATGAAATCAAATAATTTTTATAAAATGGTCACTCATTTAACTGCGTAGCTAAGTCTAGACATATTCATAATATGAAATAATCTTGCTACACCAGCGATCGCCACTGATAGTATATATATGTATATGATTTTTTTATGATTATTGTATTGGACATCTAGCAAAAAAAGGTAAAGGTTATGATTAAAACTTTATTACTCGTAACAAAAACGCATCTGAAGGTGAAGTGTTTTCGTCCCAAGGTGAAGTGTCAATCATTTGCACCACCTCAATCTGCCTCTTTACCACGTGAGCATCAGTTTTCAAAATCTGTCTCTTTACCTCTTGAGCATCAATTCATTATTATTATATTATTAAAAATGAAAATTTATATTGATAAAAATTGAAAAGCACATAGCACGATATAAATTGCAAGAGCATTAAAAGAAATCAAGAAAACAAAACAAAATACACAAACACATCTATAATGAAAAAATCACCAAATGCATAAACGCATATAAAATTAGAATTAACCAGGACGTGACTTAATGTCAAACAACATCGTTGCACTACATACAAAAGTAGTGAAAATATGACAGTAACTGTAATCCACAGATCATAGGCGACAGAATATTTCTGTCGGTTAAGATAATTATTCCGTCTACCCAGATCCTAGCCAACAGAAATTCTGTCGGTTAAGATCCGGCGGCTAAGACACGTCTGTAAAGATCCTAGCCAACGGAAAAAAATATTCCGTCTGCTAAGGTACATCTTAGCCGACGGAATATGTTCATCCTGGCTGACGCAAATGTTCGTTGGCAAAGAGTATTGCCGACAAAATCATGTCGTCGGTTAGGAAATCGTCGACTATAGATATATCTTAGACGACTACAAAATTCTTCTTTACAGACGGAATATTCCGTCGGCTAAGAAGCAACTATCTTAACCGACGGAATGTTTTCGTTGTCTACGACATAGCAGACGAAAAAAGTTTACTCTTATCAGACGAAATATTTCGTCGACTAAGATTGTTGATTCTTAGTCGACGGAATATTCTGTCGTTTAAGATACAACAGACGACAAAATTTAACTCTTAGTCGACGAAAATTCTATTTTTCCGTCCGTATAAGTGAGATCATTGCCGACGAAAAATCGTTTCTTCCGTCGACTAGGACTATACAAATATTTGTTTATTTTTTCATTTATTCTTTTTGAATTTAATTTTTCTTTTCATAAATTGCTATTTATTTGTTTTGATTTTTAATTTATTTACCGGTAAAATTCATAATATAATATGAATTTTTGTTGTTATATAAATAATTATAATATTTAAACTTAATACTAAATTATTAATATAAAAATTATACATTAATAATTAAAATTGTTCATACATAAGAAAAATGTTTATACATTTAAAAAATCATCGGCGTCAAATGCCGGAGAAGACTGTGGAGGAGGAGCTGAAGACGACTGTGGAGGAGTCGTAAAAGGCTAAGGAGGAGGAGGAGGAGCTGTAAACAAGTCGGGAGGAGCTTCTATACCTAAGCGAGAGAAAATGAAATCCATCTGTCCATTTACTTGGGCCATTCGTATCACGCATTTCTTGCCTCAGCGTACTCAGTCTGCTGCTTCCAATGCTGGACCTCCTGTTCAAGTCGGTCTGTGACCTCTCGAAGCCGCTCTGTCTTTTTATGTAGAGGCGCACGACTACGCATGGTCGAGCTGGATGAGGACTGGCTCAAGTCTCGCTCACCTCCTCATCCCATCCCTTTAATCTCTTTGCCTTTACGCTTGATCAGCACAGCATCCAACACATCAATTTGTTGTGATACTATGTTTTCCATGATTTGCTCCTCCGTAGCTTCAGGGTTTGACTCCTTAAAGCTTATTTTTCCTGCTTTTACCTCCTGAAGCATCTTGTCCTGCATAAACAAAATAATGCTAAGTATCCAAATTAATAAAGTGAAATAATTAAATTATTAATTAAAGGAAATATACTTACATATTTCTGGGTGGCCAATTCATCCCCGGGTCTCACATAGCTCTGCTCAAATCTCTTGATGATCGGCAACGGCTCACCTTTTTTCCTCAGATCCTCCATAATGTAAATGATAGGAGAAGACCAGCTGTGGTGATGCATCTTCTTCAAACCACGGTTTTCTTGTTAGCCTCCGAGAGTTTTTGATACACAATTTAATTAAAATGTCATTATTATTATTTTTAAATATATATTCACTAATATCTTATTTTAAATAAATAATGTATGTGTAAACTTAATTTACAAAATTGTATTATAATATTTAAAAGGCATATCTTGAACCCGTCGCTCTCAAAATACGTGCAAAGAAATGTTTACTCATCCTCCCTCCCATAAAACTCCTCCGGCATTCCTTCTGCTCCATGGTCCTTGTAGACATTGTGACACTGCCATTTCCACTCCTTGTACCTTGATTGTGCAGTGTCTATAATCCATTTGAACGTCACCTCGTCATTTTCATCCCAAGAGTACGATGGCTAAGAAAAAAAAATTCAAATATTAATGCAAATAATATGTATATTAAATTGTCCAAATTAATCATACTAAGTAAATTACGTGAGAATTTACTTACCGACAATGTGTTCCACACCTTCCACTGCTCTGGTTGTTCAAGGTCATGGAATGTCTTAGCCTTGATCCCAACTAGGGACCGTACGGCCGACCCTATGTCCTTGATCAAAAGACTGTTCACCCCCTTCAGCTTTGGTCATTTCATTCGAGGGCAATACTCTACCGGTATTTCCCCCCTAGTCTCTTGTACAAGGCCTTTGTCGCCTTTTCACACATAAAAACCCCGTTTATTTTTCGGTGGGGGACCTGCATAAAATTAAACAAAATATACGTCATTGAACTTATATTTGCAAACTAAAAAGGTGACAAGTTAATATAAGTAAATGAATAAATAAGTAAATAAAATATGCTAAAAATAAATAAAAATATATAATAATAATAAGACTTGAAAATAAAATATTTAAAAAATAAAGAAATTAATTAGGTTTTTTATTTTATTATTACATTTTATATTGTATTTAAAAATTCATGTAATTAATTTTTATTGTTGTTATTTTATTTAACAAAATAAAATAATTAATTTTTATTAATTTAAATGTTATTGTTCTTATTTTAGTTATCAAAATAAAATAATTAATTTTTATAATCAATTAATACTTATAAAAGTTAATTGCTACCTGTACTTGTGGTCTTTGCTTTGCAGCGGGCACTAGGAACAGACCTGCTAGTGGTAGAAGACTCGGTGGACGGTGCTAATGTTTCGGTCGTCGGCTTAGCAGTGGAAGCCATACCGGATGAGGTGATCGGTGGCCTGATGATCAAAGAAGGAGCCCCTGGTGGTACTGTTCCTACTGACAAAGGTGTGGGCTGCCCGGCAGTAGCCTGCCTAAGTATGGCCTTCATCAACTATGGGGCCTTATCCGACCGTTCCTTCCCTTTCCCAATGATCGGCATCCTGAAACAATTCATTACACAATTTACAACACAATTCATAATATCATGAAACAATTCTTTACACAGTATCACCATTGCAGCCTAGCAACAACTTGCACAAAGTCATGTATGCAACTCTCACCCAATAAACATATACCAAATCATATTCATATAAAACAATGTTAAGGGCTTAGAAGAGAATAGACATAACCAGTACACATATACCAAATCACATTCATAGATTCTAAAACCAAACAGAACAACCCCATCATGCACATTTCTCAGCCTTTAATGAGCTGAGAGCCAGACTTGGTCATATTTCAAACCAAGAGAGCTACAACACTGGTGAAACAGTATACCCATAAACTAAAATAGCACCACATTAAGAATTCTAGGTGTTAGGGCATTTTCCTAATGAAATCTAAAGTACATATGTTGGCTATTGCCGTTCAGATAACTCAATCAATCTGTCTGTCAAAATACAAGACTTATAGCAATTTGCAAGGTTGTATTAATAATGGAAAACTCCAATGATCAGTAGATCAAATTGCAGCCTGGGAACTACAAATCATTGGAGGGAGAACTAACATCCAAATGCAGTATGACCTGCTTATCTATATGAGTCCTAAAACTCCAAATCAATTGAACATAAAATATGAATGAACCTAGGAACTAAAAAAAGACTGAAGGAAAATAATGCAGAAAGTTAGGAAGGCAAAGGTGATTAAAGGCTTGAAGCAATGTGATTTGGAGAAGACAAACATATTGCATAATCACAATTTTAAATAGTTAATATCAAAATACAAGCAATTGGATTAAGAAGATGAAGGAGAAGACAAACCTGGAGGCAGAGATGAATGAGGAGGCGTTGGCAGAGTTTGAGGCAGAATTATGGTGGAGGAGCTTGAGCCAGAGAAGAGGTGACACTCGAGGCGGAGGAGGCGCTCGAGGAGGAGCTGCCGGAGGCGGATTGGGTGGTGGAGGCTCGGAGGCGATGGGTGTCGAAAAGATAGATTGAGGCTAGGAGGCGTTGATGGAGGCTAGTAGGCGGTGATAGGTGGAAGAGGCAGTGGAGGAGGGTTGGATTGGGTGGTGCAGGGTAGGAGGAGATGGTGGTTCCGGTGAGAGTGAAGAGAGTCTTAGAGTGGTTTGTCGACGAGCGAGATAAGGATTTTATAGTTAAGATTATAATAGCTTAGTCGACGGAAATGAGTCGTCGGCTAGGTTAAATTCAATTTTCACAAAAAAAAACAACGGAAAAAAAACTGACAAAATTTTTGGAATCCTAGTCGACGGAACATAAATAATTCGTCGGCTACGCATAGCCTAGTCGACGGAAATTTCGATTTCCGTCGACTAGGAAAACAAAATTTAGAATATTAAAAAAAAAGCGGATAAAAACCGCCAAAATATTTCAACATTTTAGTCGATGGAAAGAATTAAATCCATCTGTTAAGAAAATCCTAGTCGACAAAAATCTTAAATTTGTCGACTAAGAGTATCCTAATCGATGAAAACTTACTTTCTAGGAAAATAAAATTTCTTCTAAATTATTTGTTAATTCATGACTATGATAAAATAGTAAATTGCGTTAACCGCAACTATCGGCACTGAGACTTTACCAAAATTACGTGAGTTTTCAACCGTAGACGTATTTTATCATTCTGGTCATAACTTATTTCACGAATTTCTTGAGTTTGAAGGTTCTACGTAGAGTTTGTTTTTGAAACGGAACATTTACTTAAAACTTAGTAAACAAGTTCTACAACATTAGTAGGCATGTTGTCATTTTGATGATCACACTTGACAAACAAAAATCTGACCGTCTGATATTACCACCATGATAAAATACATTTATCATGAAAAATTCAACTTCATCCGACAATGTTAAGGGATCGAACCGGACGGTCAAACACAAAACCGCATGGAAACGGTCATTTAACCGTCCAAATTACATATTTTGGCTGGACTTTCAACTGAAAATAGTTTCTATTCGATGAGATGCAACCAGTGGTATAACAAGTTACTGAAAATATTTTGAATCTTAGTCGACGCAAAATATTGAATCTGTCGGTTAAGATTACCCTAGTCGACGGAAACTGCACTTTCCGTCGACTAAGAAAAATAAAATTTCTTCCAAATTGTAGTTCAGAGTTTAGGGTTTAGGGCTTAGGGTATTAGGGTTTAGTCGACGGAAAATATTGAATCCGTCGACTAAGAGTAGCTCAGTCGACGGAAAATGTACTTTCCGTCGACTAAGAAAAATAAAATTTCTTCCAACTTCTTTATTAATTCATGACATCTTCTAATTAGAAAAATAATAATAATAAACACGTAAATAACTGATGAAAGTTAATTAATGATCGATGCAAATTCATGATGATCGATAAATAACCGAATCGAAGATTGTAACAAAAAATATAGTACATCTGATCCCCGACCCAAATTAAGATTTAATCATACTCATCTTCATAATCTTTGTCTTCGGGATCATCATCCTCCTCAAATTCCTCTATCTCCTCTTCTTCTTCGTCTTCGTATTCGTCTTCATCTTCGGGCACTTCTACTTCAATGTAACCTGTAATGGCCGGAACGTGCTGGTCATTTATGCGAATGTCGTCAGTATCAGAAATTACAAATGGAGTTTCCCAATAATATGGTTCATTTGGTTGAGAGCTCGGTTCACTCTCATTCACTCCTAATGTAGCTGCACTCCATATATTCTTATGTGACATTACCTGCACCAATTTTCAACCTTCACCCATAGCCGGATCATCAAGATAAAAGATTTGTTTTGCCATGGTGGCAAGAACAAATGGCTCATTGTCATACCATGAAGTGTTTGTGTTCACTGATAACAAACAATGATATGTAACCCTACTTCTGTGTACAGTTGGGTTTGTATTGAACCATTTGCACTTGAACAACACGACTGGAATACCATACCTGTAGATTAGTTCGATGACGCTGATGAGCACCTCGTAGTAGTTGAAATGATTGCCCTCAACCATGACTCAATTGTTTTGGGTGATACGACCTTCATCTCGTTCTGATGTCACAAACTTAACTCCGTTGACAAAACATCCCGCACAAACTCTGTACTTTTGAGGTCCGCCAGCCAACAAGTGCAGTTCGGGTCATAAAATTGTATCTAGTTCTTTTGAATATCCATCATCTGCAAAATAGATAGATTTTGTCAAACAATACCCTAACAAATGGTCTTAAATTATAACTAACTTGAGAAGAACGTACCCAAATCGCGAAGTAGTCAGGAAAATCTCTCTTTTGAATGGCTTCCATCCCATTTTGTCTGCTCAAATGGTCATCCAGATAGGGCTCCGCTTCGTCATAATGTTCAAGGACGCACCAATGCTCCTCCTTCAATTCTTTGCCACGCAATCTGTATTCCTTACCTAGCCACGCAATTCTTTGCCACGCAATCTGTATTCATTTATCATTGGAAAAAACAAATAAATGAAATTGATTTCTCCCTCCTGAAGATTCCCCTGCCATGACTTCATCATTAAGATAAGTGTTGTAGTAGGTTACACACTCAGCAGCAATGTAAGCCGTCATGATCGAACCTTCAGGGAAACGCTTGTTCTTGTTCATCTTCTTGTACTCTCCTAGTTGCCTACAAATTAAAGAGTTATTGGAAAAATTCAATTATCTTAAGACTTTAGCTAAAAAGGTATAGATTGGATACATACCTCTCGTTTGGATAGCACCGAGTATATTGTACCGGACTCGTAAGCAACACTTGTTCAGGAAGGTGGAGCATGAGGTGGACCATGATGCTACAGAAAGTGGGGGGAAAGATTCTGACTTTTTTAGCTCTTTAGCACACAACCTCTGAAAGAACTTGGATAAAGCCACTAACGTGTCAACAACATCACTCTGCAAATACGGGCGAATGACCACCGAAAGAAGACGTTGCAGCAGAACATGACAGTCATGGGTCTTCAACCCGCTAATCTTATTTCCGGCATACCCGCTCAGAAATTTAACCTCATGAAACCACTTAAATATTTTGGACCTCTTATCAGGAACAACAGAATAGCCTGCTTGAGGCATATAAGCTTTGCCGGTCTTTCTGTTCGTCTTTACCCATAGCTTTCGACGTAACCCCATCTTTTGAAGATCAACACGAGCTTTGGTGTTGTCTTTAGACTTATCTTTGATGTCAAGAATTGTTCCAAGGATGTTGTCACAAACATTCTTTTCTATATGCATGACATCCAAGTTGTGTCTGATTTTCAACGTCGACCAATAAGACAACTCAAAGAATGAACTCTTGTGCGTCCAATACTTAAAGTCATCAGGCGTGGGAGGATTCAAGTCGGTTACATACTTGCTGCTGCTCAAAGTTCCAAACCAGTGCTGGTTTAGCTTATCCAAAATCCATTGACCAGACCTCATTTCTAGTTTCCGCCCATGCTCTTGAGTTCCATCAAATGCTTCTGTATCGATCCGCCACGGGTGATCCTCTGCAAGCCATCTACGAGATCCTAAGTAAACAATTTTGTTGGCGTGATGGCTCGAATTGGCTTGATCTATACATACAGGGCAAGCCTTGTATCCATGGGTAGTTTGACCAGACAACATCCCTAAAGCAGGGAAATCACTGATGATGAAAATAACTGTTACTTTCATCCAGAAGGAAGTCTTGTCATACCTGTCAAAAGTATAGATTCTATATTCCCATAAATGCAAGAGCTCGTCGATTAATGGCCTCAGATACACATCCAAGCACTTTCCTGGAGAATACTTGCCTGGAACTAACAGAGTAAGAAAATTATACTATGTTCTCATACACATGTGAGGAGGTAAGTTGTAAGATAATACAATCACTGGCCATATACTGTAAGACAAATTTTTGTCTCCTGTAGGATTGAATCCGTATGTTGCTAGTCCAAGTCTGACATTTCGACAATCCGAGGCAAATTCAGGAAATGAACTGTCAAAGTGCTTCCAAGCCTCCCTGTCTGCGGGGTGTGTAAGATTATCCGGATCTACCATATTCGGCCCTTGGTGCCTTTCGTGATGCCATCTCCATATCCTTGGAAGTATGTGAAGACATATAGAGACACTGTAGACGAGGACCTAATGGGAAATAGCGAAGAACATTCCTTGGAATTGAGCTTGCAGTCCAGAACTAGAGTGTGCTTCATACCTTGGTTCATAGCAGTGTGGGCAGTTAATTGCGTCCTTATAATCTTTGTAGTAAATGATGCAGTTATTGACACAAGCATCTATCTTGATGTACTCAAGACCGATGTCATGCAAGATGCTTTTGACCTTGTCAAAATTTTCTGGACAATTGTTATCAGCAGGAAGCAATTCCTTCAAAAGTGCAAGGTCATCGTTAAAACAAGCAATAGTCTTGTTCCTCTTGTTTTTGATACTCATCTGCTTCATGACAGTTTCCAACACAGTATGCTCACTTCCGGGATATAACGGTGTCTGTGCTTGCCGACGAGACCTGTTATAATTCTCAAAGTAGTCATTACTACCGACCTGAGAGACATCCGACAAGGTTGTATTGCCGTAGTCGTGTGGCACACTTTCATCATATGCTGAGGCGTATGGAAAAGCATCATTTAAGAAATTTATCACAACAGGGTCCCCGTAATTGGCGCTAGAAGACTTGCCCTGTTTACGTTGTCCTTAAATATCTACAAGTGTGGGCATCTGTTCAAGAACTTCGCCATGCCATGTCCAAGTTGTATAACTAGGACAAATATCTTATTGTGACAGGTGAAGATACATGTCCTCAAAAGTTACATGAGTAGCGGATCTGTTGCGACATTTTGTGCAGGGGCAAATGTGCAAAACTTGTTCATGAAGAGTGTGTCGATGGACAAACTCAAAAATTCCTCTCATGTATGGCACAGACCCTCTATCTAACTGCATCCAGCTCATGTCCATGTTGTAATCTGTAATAAAAGAGGTTACAGCTTATTAATTATTAGAAACACAAATTATACAAATTAACAAATTATCACGAAGAAAACGTCATCATCAAAATAAATGAAATTTACTGCAAATAATGATTTAAACAAACAATTATTTTCAACAACATATATAATATATATACATACATAATTAATAATTCACATATATATATATATACATCCATATATACAATGGATGTATATATATATAAAAATTAACAAATACCCGAAAATATACAAATTAACAAATCGAGAATGATATACCCGAACTTAAAAAATTAACAAATATATATACATCAGGTATATGCATGGATATATTATCAACAAAACATCATCAAAAAAACAAATGAAATTTAATACAAATAATGATTCAACTTAGCCCAATATTTAAACAACATATATATACATAATTAATAATTCACACACACACACACACACACACATATATATATATATATATATATTTATATATATATACATAATTAATAATTCACATATATATATATATATATATATCCAAAAATATACAAATTAACAAATCTAGACAAAAATATACCCGAAAATAAACGAATTCCGTCGAAAATTAATAAATAAAAAAGTTAAATAATACGTACCAAAGATCAAAATAGATAGAGAACTTCAATTCATGAATCAAAATTTTTTGATGGAGAATGGATGAATCGACATGAAAGAAATGGATAGAGAGATGGATCGGAGGAATGGAGGTTACGAGGAAAGATAGTGTAGATAGACCTTTAATTCATACGTTATGTATTTATCAGATTTGATTTCACTTAGCCGATGGAATATTCCGTCGGTTAAGGAAAAAAATCGTCGACTAAAAAATATTCGTTCTGCACCGTGTCAGAGAATTATTGAACTTTATTTTCTTAGCCGCCGGAATATTCTGTCGGCTAAGAATATATTTTCGTCGACTAAGAGCATACTAGACGACAGATAATATTTCGTCGACTAAGTGCATACTAGTCGACGGATAAATATTCGTCGACTAGTTATCTCTTAGTCGACAGATCAATTTTCGTCGACTAGGATACACTTAGTCGACGAAATATATCAACTGAATTTATCCACCGGCTAGGAGTTTCATAGTCGACGGAAATGGTCGACGAAAAAATTCTGTCAGCTATGATAATTTTAGTCGACGGAAAATTTATCCTTTCCAATAGAAATAGTTTCGTCGGTTAGGGTAATCCTAGCCGACGGAATAGTCCTGGTTCCATCGCCTAAGAGCCAAAATCCACTAGTGATCGTAATCGATGACGACCATTTAGAAGAGGTGCATCACACATCAAAAGATCAAAAGTAACCGTGGGTGTAAATAACTCGTGAATTAGCCGTCGAACTCCTAAGAACCAGAACCAATACCAAATCATTTTAGATAGCTAAAACGGTCGTAGATGCCAGTGACTGGGTCCCATACGTGGACCTAAATTCTGCTAGTGCCGAGACTTAAATCAAATACGTTAAAGCATAGGAAAATTAAAGGTGCATAAAAGTAAAAGAAAAGTGCGGACGTGCCACCACACAGATGCAAAATGTAAGAGAGAAGATAAAGGTGTGTGTCGCGCTTCGTATCAAATGAATGTAGGCGACCAATGTACCTGAAGACTGCAGGTTCAAATCCTGTCCTGCCTAATCAAATAACTTGAGATGTTTTTTTGTGCTTCTTTCAAAAGGGGTTTCGCTTTCTCTGTAAATGTAATGACAGAAGATATGATTTCTTAGAACTGGGCTTTATTCGTTTTTAAGTAAGTACGTAACTATTTGATAAAAACCATACCCATCTAATATTGATTTGGGCACCGAATCTCAGCTTACTTCAACACAACAGGAAAACGACACCGTCCTGCTACTCTTTACCATGTCACTAGATTACATCGTCGCACCGCTGTCAAACCTACCACCGCTAAACCTAGAGACCCAAAGCACTCTGAAAGCATGGCTGCTAAACCCCCAACAATTGGGAATCAATCGAAACCAAGAATCACTACAATGCCTTATTTGATTTGAAAGCCAACCCGGTCCAATGCCAAATCATAGTTGCGACACCCAGAAATCATATCACCACTATCAGAGAAGATTCAATGGATCTGGGATCCTATATCTGAATCGCATCCACACAGTCATAATGGTGTTATTCACCATCATCCCTGCACCAGAAATACACAAGTACCCGACCAGATCTCACATAAGAGAAGTCTCGACGCCAAAGTGACACAGAAGGGGCATGAAATGACTCACACCAAGAAACAATGAAAAAGGAGAGCTGTTGTCGATTAGTTAAAAGGTAGGGGTACACGAGCTTAGAAGACTCACCGGACGATGACCACAACTAAAGGAAATGTTGTGGGCCAAAGAAATCAACGGACAACCAAATTCTAAGGTTAGTGGCCGCAAGGACAAGAGAGCTCTCTATCACGGACCTAGCCATTTGGCCACCACACTTGGTCAATGCAGGGCTCCCCCACCATGATCTAGCCTTATCTAATGGGGCAATGAACTGGTTTCGCCCTGCCTTAGGCTCGTCATAGTTTGTGTATGGATGGCCTAATCCCTTATTCAGTGTCAAATCCTCTACTAACGATAAGCTCCTCAAACTCAACCGGGTCGGCCTGCCTAACTTCAAAGGGACAACACATATGCTCCTACACTCCTTGATCTTGGAGCGTAATCCTGACCAGTGATAAGCCATAAAATAGACCTATAAATAAACCCTACAATTACAATTAAGTTCTCGAGTGTAGTATAGAAAAGTAGGGGTCTCCCGCAGAGGATTGTGTCTAAATCACCAATCTATGACTCGATCTATACTTAAAAACCTAATATGTTCAATCAAAACAAACTGATCGACAAATGACTCGAAACTACTTCAAACATGACAAAAATTTACAGACATGAACTAGACACACTAAACTAACTACTAACAAAGTTTCACGATTTTTGAAGTTGATTTAACATGCTAAATAAATTCCACAAAACAGAGAACAAAAAACCTACGAAAGTAAAAGAATTTTTTGGGTTTGAAATTGATTAAATAAACAATAGCTAAGAACAACCATACACCACTAGAACATATTTCACCAAATATTTGTTAACGTATATGCTCTTATTCAATTGAATGTCTTTATCCAAGCTAAGCAAATAATGTGTTGAACTTAACCTATCAACATTTCTTACTGGGTGTGTCAAGAGAATGATGTATTCAACTTAACTTAGCTTCTAACATGGAACCTAGAGTTATGTTCTTGTACAACTCTCCCATAGAAGCCATTAAGATAGAAAAGATTAGGAATTAAACTAGGCATTTCGGTACTGATGTTGTCCTCATCTACCTAGATGACAATCCATACGAATGTGGCTCAAGTCACTCATGTACTACTCTAAATGATATGCTTGACATGATAATCAAAACATAAAATCATAGAAATAAAACTCTTGCATGCTTACTACGTTTGCAACCATAATAAACAAAACCAGAATTTATCAATGAGAAACTAATGAATTAACAAACAATCAATATCAAGAAACAATAAAATTAATGTCAAAATCTTTGTTTAGACATGTCTAGGGCTTAAGCAACCCCAATTATTAAAGACTACTAGAAAGACATAAGGAAAATAAAATAAAACATTATAAGGGGAATAAGAAAAGGATGACGGCAATGGACTGATGTTATGCGTCCAAAGATAGATGTCTAAAATTATGTCATATCCTCTTTTATATATAAGATGCTGCTATTAGGGTTAGAAAACCCTAATCTATGGATTTGCATTTGTGGTCTGGGCTTTGAAATTGAAGTTTAGTCAAAATTAGAAAATCGGGCAGTCTGACCTTCAGTCACTAAAACAGTCATAACTTCTTCATAAAAATAGGTATTGATGATCCACAAAAGGTTATGGAAAGTAGACTCTTGTAGCTTTCCGCTGATATAAGGCTCATCTCCTAGATCATTGTGAGCGGATCACAATCCTATGTCGACGTTGACTAATGATTTTTGGCACATTTTATGATTTATTTCCTGCATGAATACACAAAATAAGTTACAATGAATATTGTTAAAGAAATTATATAGCTAAATAGAGTCGGAAATACATTAAGAATGTTGAATAAAATGCACTTATCACCCAGCATCACCTACGGTAGACACTTTCAAAAACGAGATGTGACATTCTCTCCCACTAAACAAGGTGTACGTCCTCATACACGGCATCCCCCTGCAGCACACACTCTCTCGACGCACCATGATTCCTAAAAGACGAAGGAAGATTCCCAAAGATCGCTCAACATAGCTCCGCGTCGGACTTCCATCTGATCCTTACCTTCGAGGGACCCTACCTACTCGACCCCTCCTGCGGGGACCCCCATATCTTAGTGGCTTTATCCAAGTAAGTTTCACCTGTACTTATACAGTACATGGGAACTGAATTACTATCATCGTAATTGCAGTAATCACATGTAAATCTTTCTAGATTGGGGTGAAAGTTACTGATAATATCAATAGCATCTTTCTTCCAATTTATGACTTTTAAGACAAACATAGGGCAAGATCCATCATCTTCTTCTTCAGAACTTTCTGAAGTATTTTCTATTTCGCTTTCTGATGGGAACTCAAGAGAATATATTGAATCATTCTCTTTATCAGAATAGGCTATCTCATAACCTTTTAGGTTTGCATATTCTATTGCTTCATCATATTCTTCAATTAAAACCCTCGCAGATCTCTTGTCCTTTTTAGGACATTCATTTGCATAATGTCCTTTGGTTTCGCAAAACCAACATCTGCACTTCTCGAAAAGAATTTGAAGAATTGTTTTTTTTCTTTTAAAAAATCTCTTCCTAGGAGGAGATCTTTCTCCTGCAGAGCTCTTTTTGAAGGGCTTTTTCTGAATTTATACTTCTTTTTAGAAGCAAAATTTTTCCTCTACTTGTTGTTGGAGAACCTTTTCTTGTATTTTTTCTCTGTGTGACATCCCTACAGCGTTGGTGCCTCCAATATCTTGGGACACGTATTTTCCACTCCTCTAAGTTGCTTCTTAGCAGTTTTGGATTTTCTGTTTTCAACACATTGTTTTCTCAGGAGATCCCTGACTCTTTCAGCAATTCCTCCTACCATAAAAAACGACAAAGGATTTTCTTCCAAAGATTGTGCTACTGCATCGTTCCCTGGTTCTGGTAACTTCCGGTAATAGGTTCTGACCAGATCTTTATTATCTTGGTTTCCAATGGTACAGTAGTAATTTTGGAACTCGTTAGTATACTCTTCAAAGTATCTCATATTGCAAATACTCAACTTTTGAATATTTGCGTTAGCTCTTTCTTTAGACTGCTCACTATGCCCAGTAACGTCTCTACAAAATTATGCATAGATGGGGCATGCGAAATCTAGAGGATTATTGGTTTAAGCTAATTTGGTTGCCCAGTCAGGCCATTGAGAGCTTCGCTTGAAAGACTGATACCACTTCTAGACTATGCCAGTTAAGGTGGACTCATAATATGCATGAGCTTCCTCGTAGCCATATTTAGACAATACCAAAGCCTATGTTAGCCTTAGGCTAGCTACCTAGTTGTCTATTGTTTTTCTCTTGTCTCCTACCTTGTCAAGATCAAGGTAAACTCCTCTTTCAGATATTGACTGTTCTCATTTGGGTTCAGTAGGGATGTACTTTTGAGAATTTCGTTCTCATGGTTTCTCTGTAGGAGCATGTCCATTAGGAAGTTTAATCTTATTTTCTCGAATGATTTTAGTGGGGAAGTTCGTGATGTTCTGAACTACAGTGCTTCCTTGGGGAATATTTTCAGTTTCCATTATTGAGGATACGTCTGGTTCTTCCTTAGCTGCTTGATAAGAAAGAATCTTCCTTTTGCTCTTTCTCAGTTGCACCTGAGAAATCTTTTTCATAATCTTTTCAAGCTCTTCTGTAAATTCATAGATTTCCGCTTGTTCATACAAGCTCTTCAGCTCTTCTGACTTAAGCATCATCATAGGTCTTTTAGCATCTTCTTCCTCGAAATATTCTTCAAGATAAGAAGTTAGCTTGGTTCTAGAAGTACTAGCTTTCTCATAGTTAGTGAATGAATGCCTATGAAATTGTAGGCTTATTTTTCCTCTCATATCTTCATAAATAGAAGCATTGGTATTTTCTACCTGTCTAGCTGGAGGTGTCAGATTCCATTCTCTTGGGAATGTTACTTCATGTCATTTTGTGATATGTTTCTGTTTAGTATGATTTCTTGGATTGGTGAGGATTGATGTTGTAATCTCGGGACTGTTGAGAAATCTAGTGTTTGGGGTTACATTCGAGCTCATTAGCTTATAATAGATACGATAATCTATCGCAAGCTCCATCATCCCTTTCTTCATGGAAATTCCATCTGTCTTGATTCGCAATCTTAGACAGTGTGCTGCATCTCTGAGATGTGTGGTGAAGTTTGGGAAAATATTGAAATATGCAACTTGGTTGCACAAAGAAGCTTCTACTGTTCCTAATAAACTTTTCTTAAAGTATGTTATTCTATCATCTTGTAAGACACATAGAACAGAACAGTCTATACTATCTCTGGCTAAAAGCTTTATTCCTACTTGAACTGCCCCAATATGCATGTAGGAATATTTCTTCTGAGATGTTTCACTTACTTCTTTTGGAGTGATTAACCTGATGTCGGTTCCTCCTCCTGTGGCAGGAACAGTCAGTTTAAGAATCTTGAATCAATGAGAATCCATAAGGAAATATCCTCTCCTGTAGATCTAATTGAGTTTAAATCTAGGAACTGATGCTTCTTTTATGCTGGATTCAATTTCATTATACTCAAATTCTTGAGCGTTGATTAGCTGTACAGACATAGTATTTCTCTTACTGAGTATTCTACTCAGCATTTTTACATCTCTTCTGGTTAAAGATGCAGATTTGGACGAGGACCATGTAAGGAGTTTAGGTTCACTAAACTTTAACTCACTTTCTCCTTTTAGTAAAGGGGGTATGATTATTTTACTAGCTACGTTTTCAGCTAGTTGTTCTTCATTGATCCCTTCTCCTTCTGTATCTTCATTTTTTCTATGTTTGTTTGCAGTCTTGCTATCCTGCTGTCTCCTAGAATTGGTTTTCGAGATCAATACTCACCTCTTGGAGATAAGCGATCTTGTAGTTCTGCTGATGAATTATTGCTTTGATATTATCATGCACTATTTCTGTGGGAAGGAAAAAGATTAAAGCTTTATCATCTTCCTGTTTTACTTTTAGTTCAACTCTATGATTCATCCTAATCGGGTGATTAGAGTTTCTAAAAGCTTTTTCAGCGATTCTTGAGAAAATTTTAGCTCAATTGCTTGCTGACAAATGTTGTCGGCAAGATGCTCAGTGTGAACTAGCTTTCTTTTAATATCCAATAGATATTGTTTTTCTTTGAGATAATCAAGCTTGGATTCAAGCTTGCTGAGTGTTGCACTTATCTCTTCAAATTGCTTGAATTTGAGATGAAATCTCTTAAGTTGTAGTGCAACCTTGTCTGAGGTCGTGTTCCTAGATAGATGATCTAGGTATTCAATTAGGCTTGGTCTGGAAGGATCAAGCTCTTCAACCCCAACTTCTCTCTGGAGGTAGACAAGATCATCATAGAGTGTGTTTAATACTCTACAGATGTACTCTATCGAGTATTGATCTTCTTGAATATGCCTTAAATGAAAGCATTTTTGTCACTTATCAGTACATTTTGTAATATAGAAGGGCTAATGATTTTTTAGTTTGGATTATCTTTTGTTAGTCAAGAGAAGCCAACTTTGTGGCATAGACCTTGATAACCTGCTTTTGAGCCAAGCAGGCTCTGATACCAGCTGAGGCGGATCTAACCGAGACTCAAAACGTTCAAGGGAGCTTGATCGTAATCAAAAACTTCTTGTAGAACTTCAATTTGTTTTTCAGTTCGTTTGATTCTTTGCTGAACTCTGAGGATAATATCCCAGTAATTTTTTGTTTTTCTAGGAAGATTATCTCTATATTTTATTAATCTTCTTATTTTTTTTTCGTCTTGCAATTCTTTGAGAGAAATTTTAGCATAAGCTAATAAATCAAGTCGATTAGCTATTAAATTTACTATTTGATGATGAAAAATAATTGTTGAGTGAGAGGATGTGTTTATATTTGCAGTATGTTAGATAAACAAATTTATAGACTTAGACTTACCATGTTCCGTCAAATTTAAGAAAAAAAAAACAAAAAAACACACAAAAGAAAGGTTAAAATGGTAATCTTCTACTAAAAACAGAATATTCTTAAAGAAATATTCTTTATAGGTACCTTATTGATAACAAATTAAAAGTTTATGTATTATTTTGATAACTTTACAAGTTCAGATATGATTTTAACAGTCTTTTAAAAGTCTAGACACTTTTAATACATTTTACCTAAAATAACAGTCCAAACTACAATGATTGACTTCTCTCTATCTGTCTCGGCTGAATCGACTTTTGCCCTTTTTCACAGTTTTACTTTTACAAATACGCAGTCCACTGCATATACGACTCCCAACTCCATCTCAAACTCAAGTCACTCACATCCTTTCCTTCACACCCAGCGAAGCTCCAAAGCCATTGAAAAGGAAACCCCTTGGGAGTAACAAGGTAAAACCACCGCCTTCTCTGACATCCGTATCTGTTTCATTCACAACTCAACTTCGCCAAATTTCAATACCAACTGTTCGATCTAATTTCCTTGCGTCTGATTCAACGTTTCATTACTTGTATTTATTCTAGATCCATCTATTGGGTTTTTCGAGTCTTCTGATGCATTCACTTATTCTTGGCTTGATTTTTCTGACTTGAGTTGGGTTGATTGGGAAGCAGCTAGATTAGCACATTGTATTCGAACGCATAGGTTGTCATTTTCCAAGTGTACTATCAAGTGAGCTGGGTATAGTTTATGTGCATTTTCAGATGATACATAATTAGTTAGTCACTGGCTTTTGCTGGGTTTCAAGACAGCTTCGAGTTTCCGTGTTGTATTGAACATGAATCCCAGATACGTGTTTTATATTTTAGATTCAAGCTATTTAGTTTGGAATCAAGTAGTTGAGAGAGAATTTTTGGACTACTGATATTATTGAATACGTAATGTCGGTAATGAGATACATGTGACGTGGGTTTACTGGTTTATGATTGAGGATGGCGTTCCGTGAGTGTGTGTTGAATTTGGTAAGCTTACAGTTTTGTTTGTCTGGATCACTAATTTCAAATTCGAAGTAATAATTTAGAGAATGTTTCTCCTTTAGAACGTTCAATCTTAAATCTTCATGGATCACTCCTCCTGGACTTGGGAGAGGACTCAAGTTCTGTTTTGTTGTTTTTATTATCATGGGTTGAGCCTTGGGTATCTGAGAAATCCCTCTGTTTTTCACTTGGTTAACCTGTGTGACAATGTGACAATCTTTTAATAGAATCTTCCCCTGAACGGTCAATTGTCTACCTGCTTTGTTGACAGTAGAGAGTCTCAACCTTGAGGGGAGGTGTAACATGCCACAAATAAACACATTATCAATCAGTGGATGCTTTATCCCGAAATTGGCTATGAGTTGTGTTTATCTTTTTGTCTGGTGTCGAATATCTATACACAAATCATAACTCATGCTCTATCCAGTTAACTGTCTTTTCCTTTCTGCTAAAAACTAATGAATTTCTTCCCCACCAACTGTTACTTGTGCTTGGCACCATCTAAAAATTTTGTTCATCCTTACCACACTGTACTATGCCACATGAAACATGTCATTGCTGACTCTCTTCCTCGCTTTCCTTATGCAGGGTAAATCTATCCAATTCCATGGAGGACTAACCTTTGATTTTTATCCAAGGGATCAGCTATCTAACCGTCGGTAAACCCTAGGAGTTGTCTCTTGAAGCCAAGCAACATCATGGTATCTTGTTTGTCCCCCATATAATTTTGTGCAATCAGTGAAAATTTGGCGTCACCTGGTATTCCCTTTAGGATCATTGTAAGTGGATAGATAAGAGAAGTGCATTGATTGAAGTTGAGTGTAATGGAAGTTCAAAGACCTTCAGATAATGCCATGAAGACCCGTCCTTTAACTCCACTAAGAGCAATTCGGGGTGTGGTTTGCTTACTTGTGCTTGTTTTGACCGCATTCATGATGTTAGTGTACTTTGGCTTCGTGGGCGCTGTTATAGTTAGAATTTTCAGCGTACCTTACAGTAGAAGAGTCACATCTGTCTTCTTTGGTGCTTGGATAGCTTTATGGCCTGTTCTTTTTGAAAAGATAAACGGGACTAAAGTTATTTTTTCTGGAGAAACTGTTCCCAGAGGGGAACGCATTTTGCTCATTTCAAACCATAGAACTGAGGTGGACTGGATGTACTTGTGGGACCTGGCGTTGCGTAAAGGACACCAGGGATTTATAAAGTATATTCTTAAAAGTAGTTTAATGAAACTTCCTGTATTTGGATGGTCGTTTCACATATTGGAGTTCATTTCTGTGGATAGAAAGTGGGAGGTTGACGAACCAAATATGCGCCGAATGCTTTCAACTTTAAATGATCCTCAAGATTGTCTCTGGCTTGCTCTTTTCCCAGAAGGAACAGATTTCACGTAATTTCTCGTCCTACTTCTGCTTTCCTTTTTGATTGTAGACTAAGTATTAGGTTGCTGAACATTTTCTCTTGAGTAATTTAAGACACCATGAGATGCAATCTATGGGTGGTTAAAAATGGTTAGATGTTCCTGCATGCATAATAGTTAAATATTGCTTCCACTTATCTAAGGCATGTAATAACAGTTTTCTTCCTAACCATTTTATGCAGTGAGCAGAAGTGCCATCGTAATCAGAAATATGCTGCTAAACATGGCTTACCTGTACTAAAGCAGGTCTTGCTTCCAAAAACAAAAGGCTTCTGTGCATGTTTAGAAGAATTAAGGGGATCTTTGGATGCAGGTTGCCTTCTTTACATATTGTTTGGGGTTTACACTTTCATTTCACTGAATTCCGCCGGGATTCTTCTTTGCAATTTAAATTTGAAACTTTTCTCAAGAATGGCAAATTTGAAAAATATTCAGTCTTTCTTTCTTGCCTGCACATTTTTTTCTAATTGTTCAGAGAGGGGAACTTAACATTATGCTCATATGGCTTCCCCTATTACTAGATTCTGGTTGATACGTGGAATCCTTTATTACTCCATTAGGGCCTTCTTTCCTGTTATTTCAAAGGGTTCCCAATATTTAAATATCTGATTCTATTACACAAATTCATTGATAATGCTTTTTCTGTTTAGGGTCTATTTGATATGAAGGTGACACCTCACATTCTTATTGATATGAGTTCAGGGCAATGCATTTTGTTTAGTTTCCTTATTGTCATTCATCTTCAAATCCACTTATCTTTTTTCCTATTGCAATACTTTTTATCAAATGTTTAATAAGAACTTAATTGTTTGATTTGTAATAGACACAGCCAACTTTGATTGGTCGTAATGTTTGCATTACAAGATTTGCTGCTTCATTGCTCTGTGTTTCTCTTCAATTACTCTTTGTCTACAATAGTTGTTTCCTTTTAAGAAATCTACCAAACTTGTAACCAGTAATGAATTAAATGCTCAGTTTAAGATAATAGGTTTATAGTACAATCATTCGGATGGAAAAGAAAGGTGCCTATACTTTTTCTATTGCAGTGTACATTGTACATTTAAAGGCTAAACCAAAGCAAGTCATTTATGCTGCTAATTCAATTTGTGTTGTTGGGTTAATTTAGCTAGCTATATCTACTAGAGCATCTTGGAGGCGATTGTGCTACTCTTTTACTTTATTTACTTACTCTGTACATTGGTTTCTCTGTGTACTGCAGTTTATGATGTGACTATTGGCTACAGGCCTAGTAGTCCGACTTTCTTCGACAATGCCTCTGGGGTGAACCCTTCTGAAGTTCATATGCATGTCCGACGTATCCCACTTGATACTATTCCTACATCTGAAGACGAGGTTACAACTTGGCTTATGAATACATTTCATTTCAAGGACCAGTTGCTCTCTGATTTTTATTCTCAAGGTCATTTTCCCCATGAAGGAACAGAAGGTGAACTCTCTACTCTCAAGTGCCTTGTCAATTTTATGGCAGTGATTATAGCTACAGGAACATGTACATATTTAACCCTTTTCTCATCCATATGGTTTAAGATATATGTATCTTCCGTTTGTGCATATCTCACATCTGCTACTTACTTCAATATTCGACCATTTCCTGTTGTTAGCCTTTTGAAAGGTTTCTTTAGATGTAAATCGTCTTAGGAGTGTCAACAGGTTACACGTATGAGTTTTGTACAACCTGTAATTCTTAAGTGGGTGGCAATACCATTAGTAGTTTCCTTCAGTCACAGAACAGATGCATCCAAACTTCTAAATTGTATGATTCAAGATTTTTTTACTGCTAGCAAGCCTGTTATGGTGTTTGTTAAAAATAAAATGGATGGTTCTATTTGCACATCCAAATTTGGTATATACTCCAAGATAAATTTGTGGCCAGCAGGATTGCATTTGATCCCTTTTGATGGGAAGCTACTGAATTGTTGTATCATGTTTGGTGGCCTCCACTGAGATATTGCAGTGCTTCAACAATTGGTGGCCACCAAAATGATGCAATAGTTCAGTCGCTACCCCCCCCCCAAATTTTGGATTTTGAAATGAATATGCAATTTATGAGTACCTGCCAAATAGTGTGGCAAAACTTTTCCCAGATGGTTGAAGTTTTCAGTTCTGTTGAGGTTTAAAACTTCGATGCATATTTTTGCTGTTTCTCTAACCTAGAGGCTAGATCAAGGATGCTTTTCAGCAACTCACTTGAGACACCTTTGAGGCCGCAAATCTGAAGGGAAAATCCAAAGAACGATTTGTTCATCAAATCTGCTGCGACTTACCAGGCTCACCTCTAATAGTTTTAGCCGGATTAGGCTGTAGATAATTCTTTCAGGATATGCTGACCTTACCGAGTAACCAAATTGAAAGAATAGAGGTACCGTGCCTGCCGGACCATCCTGTCATGGCTGCAGTGAGCTTTAATGGAAATAGAGTGCTCGATGCTTTATGTGCCACAAAAGCAGCACTGAAAAGAGGAATGCAGAATCACTGAAGCAGCGATTAAACTGGTAACTTTGAATGCACAGGTACACTGAGAAAGAAACCTGAAGCATAAAGGGTGGGGATCTATCCATCAAATAGAAGAAGGATGTATACAGTTAAGTGGTTTTGCTCGTCGGGCAGGGATAATACTTTGCATTGGGATTCTTCGCATTCAAATAGTCCGGTTCTGTTTCTGATAGCATTGCCGACTAGAGGGAGCAATGTTACCCTCCATTCTTCCTCTCATTGACATAGCTCACAACTCATCCTGTTGTAACGGATGGAAGAAAGAACACAGATTTACGTGGTTCACTAACAATATGTTAGCTACGTCCACGGCAGAGGGAGAACAGTTTTATTGATTGAGGAAGAACCCAGAATACAGAGTGCGGAACACAGAAATACAGAGTGCGGCGTTAACAACCCACTCTACTAAATACAATTAGGTTTAGGACGTTTATATACTAAACGTCCGCGACCGAAACTGTCCGCGAGCGACTGTCCCCGTGAGCGACTGATGCGCGCGAACGGCTGATGCGCGCGAGTTGACTGATGCTCGCGCGGGTTGACTGATGCTCGCGAACGACTGAAGCCCAGCATAACATATTTCGTGGGCTTCGGGGGCGTTGCCCCCGAACCCCCAAACCAGGGCACGTCGCCCCTGGGCCCCGACTCGCTGACCGGGCAGCGAGATCCCCGAATAGCTGGTTCAAGGCATATATTAACAAATCTCCACCTTGACTTGAATCCTCTCACAAATCTCCACCTGAAGTACCAGATGCACCATAATAGTGCCAGATGTACAGATAACTCCTCTGCCTCAGATGTTACACAGATGTACCAGCTGCACCACAATAGTGCCAGATGTTGCCCCCGAAGGGCAACTAACAGCTTGTAACATTTAGCAAGTCCAAACAATGTTGAAACTTGCTGTGCGGAACCGGCTTGGTGAACATATCAGCGGGATTATCAGCAGTACCCACTTTCTTCACCTTAATTCTGCTCTCACTTCTCAGAAAATGATACCTTACATCAATGTGCTTAGTCCTCTCATGATGGACCTGATCCTTTGCTAAACATATTGCACTCAAACTGTCACAATATACTATAGCCTGATCATGATGCAAACCAAGACTGCTGACCAGTCCCTTCAACCATATTCCTTCCTTTGCAGCTGCTGTCAAAGCCATATACTCTGCTTCAGTAGTAGACAAAGTCACTGTAGGCTGCAAAGTAGCTTTCCAACTAACAACAGAACCACCAAGGGTAAATACGTAACCGGTCATAGATCTCCTAGTGTCAACATCTCCAGCATAATCGCTATCTGAATAGCCTGTTACTAAGCATTTTGTATCACCTCCATAAATGAGACCAACATCAGATGTACCTTTGAGGTACCGGAAAATTCTCTTCACGGCTTGCCAATGCTCCTTTCCTGGATCACCCATAAATCTGCTGACAACACTAACAGCATGTGCAAGATCTGGCCTAGTGCAAACCATAGCATACATCAAGCTTCCTACAGCACTTGCATATGGAACTCGAGACATGTATTCCTTCTCCTCAGCAGATTTAGGTGCAAACGCAGTAGATAGATGAATATTTGCAGCACTTGGAGTATCTATAGATTTTGATGTAGACATACCAAACCTGGACAGAATTTTCTGGATGTAACCTTTCTGTGATAAGAAAAGCTTCTTCTGACTTCTATCCCTGTAGATCTTCATTCCCAAAATTTTCTTGGCTGCTCCCAAATCCTTCATCTCAAACTCTGCACTGAGGAGACCCTTCAACTTCTGTATCTCAGACTTGTTTTCTGCAGCTATCAACATATCATCTACATACAGGACCAGATAAATGAGAGACCCATTTGTGACCTTGTTGTAGTAGACACAACAATCATACGGACTCCTGATGTAGCCTATCTCTATCATATAGCTATCAAACCTCTTGTACCACTGTCTGGGAGACTGCTTTAGTCCATACAAGGACTTCTTCAACTTGCAAACATAGTCTTCTTTTCCAGGAACTTGGAAACCATCTGGCTGAGTCATGTATACCTCTTCTTCCAACTCTCCATGTAGAAAAGCTGTCTTCACATCTAGTTGTTCAAGCTCCAGATTCTGATGTGCTACTATGGCTAGTAACACCCTGATAGAGGTATGTCTGACCACTGGCGAGAAAATCTCATTGTAGTCTACTCCCTCTTTCTGATGGAACCCTCTTGCAACTACTCTAGCTTTATACTTAATGCCCTCAGCAGGTGACATCCCTTCTTTCTTCTTGAAGACCCATTTACAAGTAATGATCTTTCTCCCCTGACCAGGTCGTTTGGTCAATTCCCAAGTCTGATTTCTCTGAAGTGATTCCATCTCATCTCCCATTGCAGCAAGCCATTGGGTTGACTCTGGACATGTAACTGCTTCCTTATAGGTGGATGGCTCATGAGGATCCACCTCTTCAGCAACCTGTAGTGCATAAGCCACCATGTCCTCAAACCCATACCTAGTGGGAGCTTTCCCAAAATTTGCTCTCCTAGGTCGCTCATGAGTCAGAATATGCTGATTAACTACCGTTGGTTCTGTTTCTGAATGTAAGTGTTGATCTTCCTGTTGTGGTTCAAACTCATCTTCAGTGACTTGTTGCCCCACCTGTCTCTCAACACTACAATTTTCTGATACTACAGTAGACTTCACAGTAGGGTTAAACATAGAATTTTCATCAAATACTACGTTTCTACTAAGTATAACCCTCTTTTCAGATGGAGACCAGATTCTGAAACCTTTAACCCCATCCCCATAGCCTACAAACACTCCCTTTTTAGCTCTTGGTTCTAACTTACCCTCACTTACATGATAATAAGCAGTACACCCAAAAACCCTCAGATTGGAGTAATCAGCAGACTTACCAGACCACATCTCATAAGGTGTTTTGAGATGTATACCTGTGTGAGGTCCACGATTTATCAGATAACAAGCAGTACTCACCGCTTCTGCCCAGAACCTTCTTTCTAATCCAGCATTAGAGAGCATGCACCTAGCTCTCTCCAGAAGTGTCTGATTCATACGTTCTGTTACACCATTTTGCTGTGGTGTATCCCGGACTGTATGATGCCTTGCAATGCCTTCAGATTTGCAGAGCTCATCAAATTCAGCAGAACAGAATTCCAGACCATTATCAGTTCGCAGCCTCTTGATCTTCTTCCCTGTTTGATTTTCCACTAATGTCTTCCACTGCTTGAAGTTCTTGAAAGCGTCACTTTTATGCTTCATCACGAACACCCAAGTCATTCTTGAGTAGTCATCAATCATAGACACAAAATATCTGTGACCTCCCAAAGAATCAACACGAGAAGGACCCCAACAATCAGAATGGATATAATCAAGCGTGCCTTTAGTTCTATGAACTGCTTTAGGAAATTTTCTGCGATGTAGCTTCCCAAAGATACAGTGTTCACAGAAATCAAGATCCTTGACCTTGTGGCCACCAAGAAGATCATCTTTTGACAGAATTTGCATCCCTCTTTCACTCATATGACCGAGCCTCATGTGCCATAGCTTGGTCATATCATCCTTGTGAAACTCCGATGATGCAACAGCAGCAGAACTTGACAGCGTAGAACCTTGCAGAAAATACAAAGTACCCCGCTTGACACCTTTCAGAACTACATTAGAACCCTTGTAGACATTTATGACTCCACGTGAGCCTTTATAACTGAACCCTTTGCTGTCTAGTAGACCCAAAGAAATCAGATTCTTCGTCATGCGTGGAGCATGCCTAACCTCATTCAATGTACAGAATTTACCATCATGTGTCCGTATTTTTATTGAGCCTATTCCAACCACCTTGCATGAATGACTGTCAGCCATAGAAATATTGCCTCCATCAATCTGCTCATAGGTTGAAAACCACTCTCTACGTGGACATATATGATAAGACGCCCCGGTATCTAAAATCCACACATCCCTATGATGTATGTGTGCATCTGCAACCAAAGCCAAATCCTCTTCAGAATTGGTGTCAACCTCTGCTACAACAGCAGTACCTGATGCTTTCTCATGCTGCTGCTTCTTCTTCTTTGGACATTCGTTTTTCCAATGTCCCTTTTCTTTACAGTAGTTACAGACATCATTGGATTTGGAACTCTTTGAAACTGGTTTCTTGAATTTCTTCTTCCCCGAGCTTCTCTGTCCAATACTTCCACTGTCTACCAACCCAGCAGCCTGACTGTCTGAACTTGTACCGGTCGCCTTATGACGCATCTCTCTAGTATGAAGAGATGATCTAACCTCCTCCAGAGTCACAGTGTCTCTCCCACCAATAAAAGAATCCACAAAATTCTCATACGACAAAGGTAGAGAGACCAGCAGAATTAAGGCAGCATCTTCATCATCAACCTTAACATCAATATTACGCAACTCTAATAGAATTGTGTTTAACTGATCTAAGTGATCTCTTAGAGTCGTGCCTTCTTCCATTCGTAGACTGAACAGACGTCGCTTTAGAAGCAACTTGTTGGTTAAAGACTTCGTCATGTATAGACTCTCAAGCTTTAACCACAGACCAGCCGCAGTTTCCTCCTCTGCGACCTAGGTGATAATATCATCTGCAAGACACAACAAAATTGATGAGTGTGCCTTCTCCTCCAGACTGGTCATCTCAGCGATTTCTGGATCCCCCGGTTTCTTCACCAGCGGTGCCCACATCCCTTGTTGTTTTAACAAGGCTCGCATCTTGATCTGCCATAAACTGAAACTGTTTCTCCCCGTGAATTTATCAATCTTCACATTTAACCCAGACATCTTTCTTCCCAGAATTTGAACCCCTCCTGGGCTCTGATACCAGTTTGTTGTAACGGATGGAAGAAAGAACACAGATTTACGTGGTTCACTAACAATATGTTAGCTACGTCCACGGCAGAGGGAGAACAGTTTTATTGATTGAGGAAGAACCCAGAATACAGAGTGCGGAACACAGAAATACAGAGAGTGCGGCGCTAACAACCCACTCTACTAAATACAATTAGGTTTAGGATGTTTATATACTAAACGTCCGCGACCGAAACTGTCCGCGAGCGACTGTCCCCGTGAGCGACTGATGCGCGCGAACGGCTGATGCGCGCGAACGGCTGATGCGCGCGAACGACTGATGCGCGCGAGTTGACTGATGCTCGCGTGGGTTGACTGATGCTCGCGAACGACTGAAGCCCAGCATAACAGATTTCGTGGGCCCCAAACCAGGGCGCGTCGCCCCTGGGCCCCGACTCGCTGACCGGGCAGCGAGATCCCCGAATAGCTGGTTCAAGACATATATTAACACATCCCATTCAGACCAAAGTATTAAGGTACTCAAAACAAACCCTCATCAGAATAGAAGCATACAAGCACGTCCCAGAAGTGGAGTATGCAACTATGCACAATTATATGAGGATCCTCAGTTGGCAGCCGAAATTTTTTGATTTGCAAGAGCAATAGATCATATTTTGAAGTATGCTTCCAGGCAGATTTTGATAGATGGTATGACAACAAAAACCTTGAATAAATAATTAAAATAGAAAATATATATACCATGAACCATATGTAACAAAATACACCAGCTTCTAGTATTCAATTCAGTCGAGCAATTTCTGGTCCCGGTTTATCAGAATTCAGAACAGTGCCGGTTTATCAGAATTCATAACAGCTTCTAGATGACAATACATCTTTCAACAATCTCCAGGATCACAATCATCTTCATCTGAATCTTCTAGTTTAAGCCTATAAAAGATTTTTCTGTTCAGTTGATCGAGCTTGTGGTTCAGTCGATCCCTCCTATGCTTCTTGACAAGAGCTACAGGATTTGCACTTTCGACTATACAGCTTTTCACAATCTTCTTGACCAAGTCTAATTTTTTAGTTGAACTCCCCAAAGCAAAAACGCTCTCCCTGTCATTTACAAGAAAATGTATAATCATTTCAAATGGAAGTGGAAAGACAATGAAACAAGTACAGTATAATCTTACATGAAAAAAAGCTGACTTCGCCATAGGGTTGCCAAGTCCTGCACCCCATGAAACTAACTGTAATTAGTGCTAAGAATGTAAAGCAATTGGTAGCTAGCACAGTAATTATCATAGGCTAGACATTATCATATATTTATTTTCTTTTGATTGGGAAGATCAGGAAAAACAAAACAAAATTTACATCACCTCTAAAGAGCGCTGCAGATGTCTCCGTTGTCTTGAGAATTGCTCCTGGCATCACAGTAGAAATAAGAAAAGCAAAAGTCATATCTCCAGCATAAAATACAAAATGCATGCCAGCATATTAAGAAGAATTGTAGCTGCTCAACAGATATCATTCATATTATCCTCAAACTAATTGATTCATGTTCCAATAAACCCTAAGAACGACCAAACTTGAAGGCGTCCCAACCATGGCATGTGTACCAGATCCGACAGAGATAGAGAAAGAGATGGAGAGGTAGATTAAAGCCCTCGTTAACATAAGGCGAGAGGCATAGAGCGGCTACAGAGTGTGATGGGTGCAACTACGTTGCAATTTTAGTAAAACTGAAGTTGGGATTTCTTGAGGTAGAAAACTAATGACGGAGTAAGGATATGATCAAAAGTAGAGGTGTCTCTATGGGGTGCCTATTTATCCATTACCCCCCTAGGTGGCTCCATCAGCGGCGTACCAACTCGTGCCTTTTGGTACGGATCTTATTTCTACGAGGGTATTATCATCGGCGACAGAGACGGAATCCGTCATGTCCGCCGCAACGCCCTTAGGTAATGAAAGATAAATAATTTGTTTTCTTATAATGTCATAGTAAAGGTTCTCTAATTTTAATAATCAATTTGTGATAGCCACCGTCGGAGCCAAACCGACAAGGAAGAAGATAGGCCCCTTCACAGGGAAGGCTCTCGAGAAAACCATGAGTAGCTTAGGGAAAATCGTCATCAATACTGACAGAGATGACAACGTAGTATCGGGCGAGAAAACAAGGAGCGCTCATTAGGGATAGAGTCCCTATGTTGTGGTCAGATTGGGGCAAGGTCCCTATGAGGTTAAAGACATGGTTCACAATGCGATTTCGGTGAGTTTACAAAATTCCTCAATAATATTATGTATTATAATGTTGATTTATGAAAAAACTAAACTAATAAACGGTTAGATGCAGGTGTGGTTTGACGTTCCTCAGCACCTGAGGAACACTTGAACAGAGTTGTGCATGGGGGAAGGTACGTTGAGAAGTTAATGAAAAAACAAGATTGTATGTGATATTAATAATATTTTTAATATTTTTGTGATATCTGTAGATACAAGGAGTGGAAGAACGAGTTGCGGACCCACTGGACTACGCATGGGAACACATGTTTTGGTACTCCAGTTGAGTTTCAGTTCTAGGAGTACAAGTGGCGTTGGCTTCTGATATCAGAATTCAACAACCCTCATAAACAGGTAATTAAAAAAATTAATTGGTTAAATTATTATTAAGTACGTCAATTTTTAAATATTTTACTAATCTTTTATTTTATTCCTTTGAAGGCCATTTCCCGGACGAACGTTCAGAACCGGCAACGCAACACAAAGAACCATCATGCCGGTTATAGACCGTTTGCATCGTTGATGGACGAGGCGGCCAAGGAACATCTAGAAGTCAACCAGTACATCTATACGTAAGAGAATGCAAATCCTGACACCCAGGAGAATATTGTAAGTCATCTTACGTTTTTAATTTTTTTTACTTATATATATGTAAAAATGTTAATTTATTATTTTTTTTCTATCCAATTAGGTGAAGGTAAGGCAGGCTAGCAACGAGGTGATGACTGCTATAGTGAGTGAGACTTGGCCGGACACGCATGAGGAAGAGATATCCGAAGCCATGTCTCGGATAGACACTTCGGATCTAAGGGTTGGGGCGAGGATCATGGGCAAAGCATTCCCATCGTGAGGAAACAACTTCTACTGTCGGGGTCTAGGAAAGAAGGGCAAGAGGGTCCTGAAGATCACTCTAGGATTTCAACAAAAAAAGGCAGCCTCGACCAGCAGCAGGACGACTCAGCTAGAGATGGAAGTTCAGATGCTATGGGAACAGCAAGACGCCCAGACAGCCTATACTGCCACCTTACAAGAGTATAATGTCGCGGTATATGCCACCCAGCAAGTACAACAGCAGCAGATGTTTCAGTACTTGCAAGAGTTTGCAGCTGCCTAACTTCAGGGACTTCCTGCTCCGCCCATGCCTATGCCTATTCCCCTACCTCAGCCGCGGCAACCTCCTCAGCAGCAGCAGCAACCTCCTCCTGATACGGATATAAATTTAGATGATATAGATTTTGTATAGTTAAATAATTATATAGTTTTATGTGTTTATGAACAATTCATAAATATTTTAATGAAAAACATGTTGTCACCATTGATGGTGTTGTTGGTTATATGAAATTATTTTGGTGTAATTTGCAGGTTGCTTGGAATGATAATTTAAAAATTTTAGGATTTTTTTTGCTGGAATGGACTTATAGCCGACGAAATTTGCTATAGTTTATTGGCTATAGTATTTTTATTTTATTTTTTTCAAGGTTTAGTCGACGAAATATGACATATTTCGTCGACTATAGTAGTATTTAGCCAACGAAATTTACTATAATTCGTCAGCTATATTTTTTTATTTTTTTTCAACGTTTAGCTGACGAATTATAGTAAATTTCGTCGGCTATAGTTGTATTTAGCTGACGAAATTTACTATTTTTCGTCTATTATAGTTATTTTTTAAATTTTTTTATTCAATATTTTAGTCAACGAATATATTAAACGTTTCGTCAGCCAAAGTCTCAGACTATGGTCGACGAAATATGGTTTGGTCGGCTTTAGTCTTAAATTTTAGCTGACGAAAAATATAAAAAAAATTTGTCAGCTAAAGTGTGAGACTATAGCCTATGACTACTTCTACTTTCGTCGGCGAAAGTCATAGCCGACGAGTTTTTGCTGACGACATCTTAGCCGACGAAGAGTCGTCAGTTAAGATCTTAACCGATGAATTTAGTTAACAGGGCGACGAAATTTGTTTCTTTTAAAAAAATTTTGTCGGTCAAACTATTAATTCTAATAATATAATTTTCGTCGGCCAAACTATAGATTGTGATAATGTAAATATAGATGTACGTATACTTGTGAATTAATGAACTGATCATAATGTAAATATGAAAAGTATCAGAATCCACTCGACTAGTTGTCAACTTCTCCGACAAATATATTTTCCCTCTCCACTCCACAAAGTCCGGAGTTCAGTAAATCCAGCTTGCAGTAGATAGTATCTGAGAAAAGAACTCGACTTGAGATATTATTCATAAACCCTTTAGAAAGAAGACTGTTGGATGTCGTTGTGTATTCACTGTAAAGCTTAGAGTTGATTGGAGTATTGATAGGTATAAAGCCATATTAGTTGTCAAAAGATACACTCAATACTACGTGATCAGTTATGAAGAGACGTTTGTACCTGTAGCAAAGATCAACACTGTTTGAATCATGACTTCACTTGTAGTCACTAAAGATTGGCCTCTACGACAGTTTGATGCGAAAAATATTTTCCTCAATGAAAACTTGGAAGAAGAGGTGCATATGGACATGCCGTCAGCGTTAAATGTAGACCTTGCAATGCCACAAAAGTTTGTAAACTAAACAAGTCGTTGTTAGGTTTGAAACAGAGTCCTAGAGCGTGGTTTGGAAGATTCTCTAATTCAATGAAAATGTTTGGATATAAACAAAGCAATTCAGATCACACTTTGTTTATCAAGCGTAATCAGGGTAAGATCACCACTCTAATTATCTATGTTGATGATATGATCGTCATAAGAGATGATCCAAAGGAGATGAAGGCTCTACAGATGTATTTATCGAATGAATTTGAGATGAATGACCTTGGACAACTAAAGTATTTTCTTAAAATTAAAGTTGTAAGGTCATAGAAGTGGATTTTTTTCTCCCATTTCGTATGTACTTGATTTGTTAGCTGAGACTGAAATGCTTGACTGCAAACTTGTTGAGACACCAATTGAGATGAATCACAACCTCGAATCAAGTTTCGACTGACAAATGAAGGTACCAACGTTTAGTAGAGAGATTTAATTATTTTTCTCATACTAGACCTGATATTGTTTATGCTGTGAGTATGGTTAGTCAATTTATATATTGTCCTAGTGAAGAGCATACGGATGTCGTGTATTGTATCTTGAAATACTTGAAGATGGCGCCAGACAAAAGATTATTATTTGAGAAAAAAGGTGAACTAGATGTAGTTGGATACACAGATGCAGATTGTGCTAGTGATAAGACTGGCAAACGGTGTGCATCTGTGTATTTTACATTTGTTGGAGGAAATCTTATGATTTGGTGAATGCGATGGTGAAGTAAGAACTATCGCATTCAACTACCTCCTCATTCATCTCTTCTGTACTACCTCCTCAATTTTTATCCCAAAACTCAAATCAGCCAAACGCCCAAACCTCAAAACCTTGATTGAACCCAAATCTTCAAGTCTTCATCTGGTTTCGAATCTCTCCCAGTAAAAATGGCTAGAGGAAATAAACAACTTGTGCGACCTAATCTCTCTGCGTCTGGCCTTCAAAATTCGTCAACAGCAACATCAGTAGCATCACCATCTCTTCCAGTGATATCAATCCCTCTGCTCGAAGCTAAAAACCGAAGTTTAAGTCAACCTCCTTCAAATGAAACTGCTGCATCTGTAGGTGAAGGTGGTGAAGCTTTTGTTTGTGATGGTTCTGCTCAATCAGGTATGAACCATTGAAACGTACTAGTCATGTTTGGGATCATTTTAAAGAGTATGAGAAGATTGAGAAAGTTAAAAATGCAAAGGGGAAAATAATTGAGATAGTTCATAAAAGGGCTTATTACATCCACTGTCCTAAGGGTAAGATTGGAGACTTTTCTATTGAGAGTAAAGATGTCACCTCTGGATTGCTTAGGCACATCAACCACAACTGTATGTATTTTCCTTGTGAGGTTGATAAGTCACAGAAAAATCTTGTTGGGGATAGGTCTAAGTCAAATAAAATAGGGACAGTAGCTAATAACCAACAAGATTATTTAGAAGCTTGTGTGGAGATGATTGTCAATGATGAGTTGCCTTTTAGTTTTGTGGAGAAGAAAGGGTTTAATAGATTATGTAGGAAAGTTTGTCCTCTCTTTGATGTTCCAAGTAGAAGAAAATTGTGTAATACTTTTCTAGGCATGTATGATACCCAGAAAAGAGAGTTGAAGAAGCTGTTGAGGATGTATAGGTTGAGTCTGACCATTGATACTTGGACGAGTGTTTAAAATGTTAATTACATGGTACTTACTGTCAATTTTGTCGACGTAGATTGGAAAATTGCATAAGAGGGTCATCAATTTTAGTGTCATAGAATTATAATTTGTTCTTCTTTCCAAGTCGACATCCTAATCTTTGGTTATGGATCAGTTATTTGTAGTAGAATAGATATGGAGAGCAAAATAACTCAAGTCTTAGTCACTTGTAGTATTAGAAGGTTGAATGGTTCTTTGCTTTCTTTCCTAAGTAACCTAATTCTCTTTTCTATATATCTGAATCTGATATTTAATTTCTGCATTTTTTTCTTAGTATGTGGTTCATGCAGATGGAGGTATACACATGCAGAGGTGGCAATCTCCAACCTCTTCATCTAGTACTATCACAAGTAGAAGCAACACTCTCCAGGGCCATGGAGGCCAACAACTTAGTAATTAGAAGATGGTTGTGCAAGAAAATGAAGATGTTGTAGCAGCTCATGAAGTTGATCAATACTTGGATGCTCCTCTAGATCCAACCGATGAAGAAGATCACTTTGACATCCTCTGTTGGTGGAAGGTTAATGGCTGCAAGTTTCCAGTCTTAGCAGCAATTGTAAGAGATGTTCTTGCAATTCAAACCTCAATAGTCACATCGGAGTCATGTTTTTCAACAGGGGGCAGAGTGATTGATTGTTTTAGGAGCTGACTAACTCCTAAATTAGTGGAGAGACTCATCTGCCTGTAAAACTGGATATTAAGAGATGAAATTGCAGTGATTGTTGAAGATATTGATGAACCAACGATTGAAAACATAGAGTTTTATTATGATGTTGAGCGAGATATAAATTTTGAAGTATTTTTATACTTTAAACTTTTTGGTTATTTTCAAATGTGCATTCAAACCAACTCTTTTTCACTTTTGCAGAGCATGAGAGCACTGCTTCAAGCAAGAATAATTGCCCACCTCCTCTTCCAAAGGTGAAAGAGAATGGAAAGTCTGTTGCAGCAGGTATTGTTATTGATGTTTAGGGTGATATTGTTTGCATTTTGAAGCAGCAACTTGTATTGTTGTGCACCTGTACTATCACTAATTTGTTGATGTTATTTTTAGTCAGTTTGTTGAAATTTATGATTTGTGAACTTATGTAATTCTGGATTGTGATGATTCTGGTCTTTTGGATGACTGAATGTTATTCTAGTTGAACTTTATTATAGATTATGAATGTAAGCAGCAGGTTGTGTAATCAAATTATGGACTTTGGACTTTGTAATTCTAGTTGAACTTTATTATGGATTATGTACAACTAGTAAGTTATTTAGTTTGTATAGAGTTATGGATGTATATACTATATAATATAGAGTTATTGTTGTCTGGCATCTGAGCTTGTTCCGGCCAGAAAGAGTCAAGGCAATGGTTGCATCTTCTAGTTTTAGTGTTTTACTATTTTAGCATTGAGCGGGATGGTGGGACTAGTCCCATCCCGATCCCGTCCTGGACTAGACTTCAACGGGATCAACTCTTATAAATAGATGGCCCGTCCTGATCCCGTCCCGAATATAATGTTTGGGACGGGACGTGAGACGAGCGTAATCCCGTCTCATGCCCAGCCCTACATTTTTGAAGCATATTAAATTTATATCAAATAATTCTCTTCTACTTTCTTGGTAGATATATTAGTTTCTTAGATGTCCCTATATATATATATATATATATATATATAGTTTCCTAGATGTCCCTATATATATATATAGTTCCTATCTAGAGAGGAATCCCGCTTTGAAATTAAAGTGCGAGACTCCTTATTTTGCTCACTTATAGGTCACATTTTCACATCTCAGTGTTTAGAGACAATTTGAGCTTTTGTAATTACGATTTACACAAATGATTTATTTTTGACATATTTTGTTATGTTAATTCATTTAATCTAATTTGATACCTAAATGATCTTCAAATTGGATGAAACTTGGCAGGAATGATCTACACAATATATTCTAGACACTGAGCGGTGAAGATGTGAAAATGTGGCCTACAAGTGAGCCAAATAAGGAGTCCCGAACTTTACGGGATCCCTCTCTGGATATATATATAGAGAGAGGTGATCGACCTTCTTGTTGAGGACTAGTTAAGAACTTTCTCCTTAATAATGGTTTATTTCATCAACTTTTCAATCATATTTTTCCATCTCAACCTTTCAGTTTATAAGTCTATATACGTAGATCACTTTTACAAATTTTCAGTTAAATTGGTAATCATACATTAAGACATATCGAAATAGATCAAATCAATAGATGGTCCAAATATGTCAAATAGAAACCGTTCAAGTTTACAATCGGTGAATCAAATTTATGAATGCCTTAAATATTCTCAATTTGTATGAAATTTTGAAGAGATGATCTACTCATATATATCTACAAACTAAACGGTCAAGATGTGAATATACGATCGAAAATAGGGTGAAACGAAAAAGTCTTCAACTAGTTCTTAACAAGAATGTCCTTAATAGAACCCCTCCCTATATATAGCGGACGTCCACACCGCCTTTAGAGTACGGACGTCTCTGATTTCTCTCCGATTAGTCATCGACAACGCCGTTTATACTTGCCAATTAGACACCAATCCTTGATACTGCATTCTCCTTGTCGCTGGATTTACCGGCCACAAATTTTGCAGCAAACCTTGATCGATCTTCATGTTTTGGGTGAAGCTGCAGCCCAGACCCTCGATTCTAGTCTCCTTGACCTCCTTCATGGATACGCCGTCCGAGATGGCTCTAGTATCCATCCGGCAAGAGAAGTGGCGTCGTCGGCGTTTGATGGCTGAGAAATCAGAGACGTCCGCACTTTAAGAGAAAATGAAGAACATAATTCGATTTCTTAGTCCAGCAAGAGAATATATATATATATATATATATATATATATATATATATTCTCTTGCTGGACTAAGAAATCGAATTATGTTCTTCATTTTCTCTTAAAGTGCGGACGTCTTCGATTTCTTAGTCCAGCAAGAGAAGCGGCGTCGCTGGACTAAGAAATCGAAGACGTCCGCACTTTAAGAGAATGAAGAACATAATATATATATATATATATATATATATATATATATATATATATATATATATTATAACCTCGATAAATGAATGTTCAACAAATTAATAACCTCGCTTAAGTAATAATTTTTTTTGGTCCCGACTCGAGACCAGTTTATAATACTAGGTTTCTCGCTAAATGCATAAGATAATAATTTTTTGATTCCCTTTAGGTCCCAGCGAATATATAAAGTAATAATTAATTAATTAAATAATTAAAAAATACTATAAAATATAATAATAAAAATAGATAAATACATTAAAATAAGTATAAATAATGTTCTTTATACAAAATAAGAAAACTTATAACAATCTTTACTTTCTCAATTTAGTTACTCATAAAGTATCTATCTATGGTTCTTTGCTTTTTTCTTGTATCTAAACCAAATTGAACCTCATCGTTAATTTTTGTAAGGCATGCACTAGATTAGTGTCACACTCCAACTCGAGTAAAGGTATAATCTCAAGTTAAGATGTGAATCGCACTCTAATTACAGACAGTTTAATATCCATAATTAAAATGAGACTGATATCATTACATGACGTAAGAAAAGAAACGATCGCACCTTTATTTATATTACAAACCTTTAAAAAGGGTGCTAAAAGCACACAAGTTTAAAGTGTTTACAAACAAACAACAACCAAACCAAAACAAGAATAGCGTTACTCCTCATAACGTCTATTCTTTATTCAAGCTCTATTTACAAACAAAAGCAAGAAGGTTCTAATTTACATTATAAGATTCCCAAACACTTCAAGAAACACCTGCAATGGGTTTGAATGGGGGTGAGCTACACTCAGTAAAACTAGATAAATAAATATGGCACATGACAATAATGACAACGAAGCAAATAGGCATATTAAGAATGCAAGCATGCGATGTTCGACTTAACTCTTCCCACACCTCACATCACCCTCATAAAACTCTTCTCATTTGTTAGTCATCTTGTTATACTCATGGTCTCCAAACCCGAAACCCGATAAGATAATTTCATCGACTCCAGACGTCGAAGGGGCTTACTTTCCCCAAACTTGTGCACGTGTGGGCTAACCTGGATCTTGGATGCCCCATGAGGAAACTCAACTACACAAATGATTTCCTAATAACAATATCCCATATAATCCCAAAACTCATTCCTCTTTCAACTTCTAACACACTAATCACTTTTCCCACAATGTCATGTAATAATAATCAAGTAGAACATGCTTTCATAAATTAGCATATCATAATCAAATCAATAAGCTTAATCTCCAACAACTTATATATCTAAGTCATATGAACAGTTCAATATCAAGCAACGCCAACAATATCGCACACATCAATGTCAAACAATTTCAACAATAGCCAAACAAATCATGTATAAACACAACATTAAACAAACACCCCATCAAACCCTACCTCGAATTGCACAGCGCAAACCCGAGCTTTAGCTTCGTTGCCTACTCTTGTGGATCTCCAACAACTTCTTCGGAACCTTACCCAAATGGTAAAGTACAAACAAAGTTAGTAACCTACCTTACAAGTAAAACAAAGCAAGGAACTCTCAATTGTAAAAAGGCACAACTAGATGTCATCAACCTAAGCAATTTACTGTCCTGACCCTGTAACAACCCAAGGAATTGAAATAAACCACAACTCTTAACTTATCACAACCAATACTAAAAACAGTTTCCTGACCCAGTCCCTTTCACAACGAAATCTGGGTAAAACCATAAAGAATTTAACGTTGTGGTCTTCTGAGGAAATAAACTAAACATCCTAATGAAGATCTCAGAAGTTGAATCACCTGAAAATGATTTTTCTAGAAATAGTTATGAATTTCGAAAGTCTACTGATATGCACCAGTAAAAACAGATATAGCTGTGTAACTGATAGATTTTAGTAAGGATTTTCACATACCAAAAGTAAACCAAACCTAATGAAATTTGGTATGCATATAGAGGAATATAGGAAGTTTACAATACCACTTTTGGAATCGAAAACAAGAACTGAGCTAAAAGTTATGATGTTGCAAAGTTGGTCCGAAACCATGGTTTTCTGCACTTTTCTGGAAAATTTCCAGCAACATGAAATTTCGAATTTGAAGACTTTGATTCGATTTATGGAGTAGTATAAGAGATTATAAGGCTTCAAAACAGTTTGACAACATGTCCAGAGCTCTAAGATGATCCTAAACACAACCAACAATGAATCACAAAAAAAAAAATCAAAAATCTGATTTGGACACCCAACTCAAGAACATCTCAAGAACACCATTCTTTTAGAGCTGCAAACACTACGAATCCTAATCAAAACATAATGAAATTCTAACTAACTCTGATATCTAACCAGGTCTGTGAATTTGAAGTCCAAATACTACTGTATAATTAATCATAGGAAACATATAATTGATCAAAAATAAGAATCAAGGATCAAGGTAATAGCAAGTAATCCTCTTCCAATCTCAAGGACTGAATTCGAAAATACCAAAGGGGATGAGAATCCTACCTTACACAGAGACAAGACCAAACTGAGTTTCCCTCTCACACCCACTAAGTTTCTATCTGTATTCCAAAACTCTCTCTTTGCTCCTGCCATCTGTTTTTGATCGAAATCCACTCTCCTCTTCTCCCAATCCATCTTAATCTACTAGCCCAAGTCTCTAGGCTCTCCTATGTATGCCATCTCTCACTTTGCATGCGTGCTGAGAGAGAGCACGACAAAAAGGAAATGATTGCTGCGTTCTTACTGAACGCAGTAATTAATAATTTTTTTTTTTTGACAAAAGTAAAAATACCTAAAATCTCAATAAAACTAAAAATAACCTAATAAAACAAACAAAGTAGTTTAGGATATTACAATCTACCCACCTAAATAGAATTTCGTCCCGAAATTCGAACTTACCAGGAGTAGAGAAAAGTTCTGGATACTTGTTGCGCATTTCAGTTTCCAATTCCCATGTCTCCTCTTGAACATTTCCATTTTGCCAAAGAATTCTAACCAAAGGAATTGTTTTAGTGCGCAAGACTTGTTCCTTACGATCTAAGATCTGAAGTGGCCTTATTTCAAAAGATAGCTGCTCATCCACTTCGAATTCTCCCCAATCAATAACATGAGTAGGATCTGGATGATACTTCCGCAACATTGAAACATGGAATACGTTGTGAATATTTGAAAGTTGAGGTGGCAATGCTACCTTATAAGCAACTTCTCCAATTCGTTCCAGAATTTCAAAAGGTCCAACAAAACGCGGAGCTAACTTCCCTGACTTCCCAAATCTCTGGACTCCTTTACGTGGTGATACTTTAAGGAAAACGAAGTAACCGACCACAAACTCTAGGGGTCTACGCCTCCGATCAGCATAATTTCTTTGTCGAGTTTGGGCAGTCAGTAGATGTTGCTTGATAAGCTTAATCTTCTCAGTAGTTTCTTGTATATAGTCAGGTCCAAGCAATACAGTTTCACCCACTTCTGTCCAGCATAATGGTGATCTACAAGGTCTCCCATAAAGAGCTTCAAATGGTGCCATTTTGATACTGGACTGAAAACTATTATTGTATGCAAACTCTGCTAACGCCAAATAATCTTCCCAGCTTCCATGAGAATCTAGCACACAGGCCCTCAACATATCTTCCAAAATTTGAATAGTTCGTTCAGACTGACCGTCTGTTTATGGATGAAATGCAGTACTAAAAATTCAACTTCGTTCCTAAGGCACGTTGTAGACCTTCCCACAACTTAGAAGTGAACTTTGAATCCCTATCGGACACAATAGACAGAGGAATCCCATGAAGCTTTACTATTTCTTGAACATATAGTTTCCCAAGAGCTTCAGTTGAGTCTGTTGTTTTAACCGGGAGAAAATGTGCAGACTTTGTTAAGCGATCCACAATGACCCATACAGAATCCTTTCCTTTAGGCGAACGAGGCAATCCAGTCACAAAATCCATAGTTATATGATCCCATTTCCATTCAGCTATTGGAAGTGGTTGAAGTTTTCCTCCGGGTTTACGATGCTCTGCCTTCACTTGTTGACATGTCAGGCACTTCGACACAAAAATCGCTATGTCTTTCTTCATAGTACCCCACCAAAATTGACGACGAAGATCATGGTATAACTTTGTCTTGCCTAGATGAATAGTATACGATGAATAATGTGCCTGACGAAGAACTTCATTTCTCATATCAGCAGTCTTCGGAATATATAATCTTCCCCAATATCTTAATCCCCCATTTTCCTGGAAAGTCCATCCTTCTAGTTTCTCCCCATTTCTTATCTTCTCAATGAATTCTTTGGAAGTTTCATCCTCTTGTTGCTTCTCAATAATTTTCCCCATCAAGGTAGGTTGCGATACCATGTTGTACAGATGCGCACCACCTTCGTGCTTCTTGACATAAAGTTGATACTCACAAATGGATTTGACCATATTCCACTTTTGGAGTTGCATACTTGCAGAACAACTATCTGCTTTTCGACTTAAGGCATCCGCTACTACATTAGCTTTTCCAGGGTGATAATTCAATCCAAAATCATAATCCTCAAGATACTCCATCCAACGTCTTTGTCTTAAATTGAGCTCCTTTTGAGTGAAAATATACTTCAGGCTTTTATGATCAGAAAAGAGCTCGAATCGTTCACCATACAAATAATGTCTCCAAGTCTTTAAAGCATGAACAACTGCTGCTAACTCCAAGTCATGAGTCGGATAATTCTTTTCATGGGGCTTCAATTGACGAGAAGCATAAGCCACAACTCTCTTACGCTGCATCAGTACACATCCTAACCCACGCAACGATGCGTCGGTGTAGACTGTATATCCAATGCCCTGTTCAGGAATTATCAAGACCGGAGCAGTGGTTAAACGAACCTTTAGCTCTTGAAATGCCTCTTCACACTCCGCTGACCATATGAATGGAACTCCTTTTTGTGTCAACTTGGTCATTGGTGCAGCTATCCGAGAAAAGTCCTTAATAAATCTTCGGTAATAACCCGCCAAACCCAGAAAGCTACGTATATCAGCAACACTCCTAGGTTGACTCCAATTCAATACTGCTTCGACCTTTGAAGGATCTACGGCTATGCCTTCCTTCGAAATTACATGGCCAAGAAACTTCACTTCACTTAGCCAAAATTCACATTTGCTAAACTTAGCAAATAGCTGATGTTCTCTCAATGTCTGCAAAACAATGGATAAGTGTTGCTCGTGCTCAGTCTTTGATTTGGAGTAAATGAGAATATCATCAATGAACACGATCACAAACTTGTCCAAATAAGGTCGGAAAACACGATTCATCAAATCCATAAACGATGCCGGCGCATTTGTCAAACCGAAAGGCATAACGAGAAATTCATAATGTCCATATCGAGATTTGAATGCCGTCTTCTGGATATCCTCCTTCTTGACTCGTAGTTGATGATAACCCGACCGTAGATCAATCTTGGAAAAGAACTCACAACCTCCTAATTGGTCGAATAGATCATCAATCCTCGGAAGTGGATACTTATTCTTCACAGTAACCCTATTCAATTTCCGATAATCGATACACATACGAAGTGATCCATCTTTCTTCTTCACAAACAAAGCCGGCGCACCCCAAGGTGATACGCTAGGGCGAATGAATCCTTTACTCCGTAGTTCATCAATTTGAGCCTTAAGTTCTTCTAATTCCTTTGGAGCCATACGATAAGGAGGAATGGAAATTGGTGTCGTACTAGGGAAAACTTCAATAGCAAATTCAACTTCACGTTCTGGAGGCAACTTGAACAAATCCTCCGGAAAGACATCTTTGAACTGATTCACAACTGGAATTGACTCAATGTCTACATCCTTCGTCTCTGCCAAAGCCAAGTTGGCAATCATCATTGAGTAATTAATACCTTTCTTATCAAAGGCCAACTGAGGGTTTCTCAGTCCTTGATCCCCAATAAAGGTAATAATTTCTCCTTCCTTTGTTGTTAATGTCACTGTCTTCTTCTCACAATCAAAGAGAGCCTTGTAATGAGAAAGCCAATCAATCCCCAGGATGACATCATACCGTAACAAGTCCATAAATATCAAGTCGAAGAAAAGTCGTCGACCTGAAATTTCTACCATACAGGATCTAGACACCTTACTAACTCTCATACTACGACCCATAGGAGACCCTATTACCAATGGACGTGGTAACGACTCGTACCCTAATCCCAAGGCAAAAGCAAAAGATGTAGATATGAAAGAATGTGTAGCACCAGGATCAAACAAAGTTTTTCCCCAAGTATTAAAAATTGGGAGTGTACCTTCCACGACAGTATGATCATAAGGATCCTCCATGTTATTCAGACTCCCCATCTCGACTTCTTCTTCTCCTTGGAATTGCTCAACTGCTTCAGCTTCATTGGCCTCAAACTCTTCCTCATCATAACCCATAGCATACACCTGACCTTGAGCAGGACGACCCTGCCTTTTTGCACCAGCTTGGGGTCTAGCTGCAATTGGTTGACCAGCAGGACGAGGTGCAGGCTGTCTGATCTGTGGTCGAACCCAATTCTGCTGTGCTGGGGCAGGAGCACGGTAAGGTTGTTGTGGTGCATAAGATTGAGGTTGTGCAGTAGGGTATTGGGTAATTGGGGCACGATATTGTGGTTGTGGAGCTCGAGGTGTCTGATATGTCTGCATCTGTGAACAATCCCTTGAATAATGTCCTTCTTGTCCACATTGATAACAGGTTAGTGAGAGTCGAGGGTAAAAGTTCCGAACAGGATTAGGTCGTTGACGCTTATTACTTGGTCCGACTCTATCTTTGTAATTCGCTCCCCATATTGCTTTTGATTCTTGCAACATCTGTTCCGCCATAAGAGCACGTTCCACTACATCACAATACCTATCAAGCTTGAGCATCATTACTTTCTCCTTGATTTGAGGTCGCAGACCTTCCTCAAAACGCCTTGCTTTAGCATAATCATCTGGAATAAGCTCAGGTGAAAAACGCATTAATTCCTCAAATTTAGCCTGATAATCTCCAACCGACATATTAATTTGTTGAATAGTGGAAAACTCCTTAGATTTCAGACGACGCTGAGTGGAAGGAAAGTATTTCTCAAGAAAAACTCTCTCGAATTCAGCCCATGTTGCAATCACCGTATTTGGAATACAAAGTACGGACTCCCACCAGCGGTACGCCTGACCTTCCAGATAGGTACAAGCAACAGTCACTTGTAAATCTTCAGGAATCCTCTTGTTCGTCAAACTTCTTTTCATCTGACGGACCCATTCTTCAGCAATCATTGGATCAGTGCTCCCCTTGAACACAGGTGGCTTTGACTTGCGAAACTCACCTTGGATCCTTAGAACTCTATCTTCAGCATTCTCAGGTGGAGCTCCTCCATGGTTATTTCGAATTGCATTAGCCATATCTTGAATGGCTGCAATTATTCCAAAGTTGTTTCCGATCTCCACATTACTGTGACTCCCAGATTCCTCCATCTCGACTCCAAAAGAAAATAAAGAAACTAAGACGAAAATTCTACCCAAAAATTAAAAGTTAAAAGTCAAAGTTAAAATCTCAACCTATCTTAATAATAAAGTCAATATCAAAGAAAACTAATTTCAAGAAATCAATAAACAGAAACAAACTCCAAGAAGCAAAATACTTTATCTTACATATATATATATATATATACATTACAAAAAGAATTTACATCGTTATAGTTACTGTACACACCGAAACAAAACAAAACACATACAAATCTAGGGTCGAAGGACCTAGATTGTTGTCAAACCTGTACAATTGTACCATTACAGAAAACTTAAGTTCTAAACGTCATCATCATCCGATAAATCTATCACAGAAGTGTCAGAGGAGATATAGGTAATAGAATGCATAGAGCCATCATCTTCTGCGTCGGAAAGCTCTTCATTAACAGGTGCAACTAAGGCTTCGTTAACAGGTGTAGCTAAAGCTTCATTATTAGGTGCAGCTAAAGGAGGTTGGGAAGGGTCCGAAACAACTTCACTTGCAGCCTCCATAGGTTCATGGTTAGGGTCTTCTTCATCTACCTGAACTTGATTATTAACAGACTCACTAACTTCATCCTCCATTGGTTCGTAGTTTGGATCATCCTCCTCATCTTGTTCTTCATTACCTCCGACTTCTGCGCCGGGTGGAGGCCATTGATTTCCACCATGTTCAGCAACATCTTCTTCTAAATGATGATAAAGATTATCAGACATCTCTTGAATTCTTTCAGATCTCGCTATGTCTTGATCGCGCATGATACGATGCCTAACAACCTGCCTTTGCATCTGAGGTGTATAGAACATCCACCGTTGCCCTACATCTCTTATCCGGTTTCTTAACCTCAACGTGGCCGCATAACGGACACGTAGATGATAATCAACTTGATCCATGGGCCTCGGTCCATTTGGCCCAATCTCGAATTCGCCAAACGTATCTTCACTATGAACCGGTTCCATACCTATACATCAAAATGCAAGGATTCCAATACATAAAGATGCATAAATAGAAGGAATGCTATCCTAAAATTTCAACTTTCTAATTCCTTAGGAGCTTAACCTAATGCTCTGATACCAACTTGTCACACCCCAACTCGAGTAAAGGTATAATCTCGAGTTAAGATGTGAATCGCACTCTAATTACAGACAGTTTAATATCCATAATTAAAATGAGACTGATATCATTACATGACGTAAGAAAAGAAACGATCGCACCTTTATTTATATTACAAACCTTTAAAAAGGGTGCTAAAAGCACACAAGTTTAAAGTGTTTACAAACAAACAACAACCAAACCAAAACAAGAATAGCGTTACTCCTCATAACGTCTATTCTTTATTCAAGCTCTATTTACAAACAAAAGCAAGAAGGTTCTAATTTACATTATAAGATTCCCAAACACTTCAAGAAACACCTGCAATGGGTTTGAATGGGGGTGAGCTACACTCAGTAAAACTAGATAAATAAATATGGCACATGACAATAATGACAACGAAGCAAATAGGCATATTAAGAATGCAAGCATGCGATGTTCGACTTAACTCTTCCCACACCTCACATCACCCTCATAAAACTCTTCTCATTTGTTAGTCATCTTGTTATACTCATGGTCTCCAAACCCGAAACCCGATAAGATAATTTCATCGACTCCAGACGTCGAAGGGGCTTACTTTCCCCAAACTTGTGCACGTGTGGGCTAACCTGGATCTTGGATGCCCCATGAGGAAACTCAACTACACAAATGATTTCCTAATAACAATATCCCATATAATCCCAAAACTCATTCCTCTTTCAACTTCTAACACACTACTCACTTTTCCCACAATGTCATGTAATAATAATCAAGTAGAACATGCTTTCATAAATTAGCATATCATAATCAAATCAATAAGCTTAATCTCCAACAACTTATATATCTAAGTCATATGAACAGTTCAATATCAAGCAACGCCAACAATATCGCACACATCAATGTCAAACAATTTCAACAATAGCCAAACAAATCATGCATAAACACAACATTAAACAAACACCCCATCAAACCCTACCTCGAATTGCACAGCGCAAACCCGAGCTTTAGCTTCGTTGCCTACTCTTGTGGATCTCCAACAACTTCTTCGGAACCTTACCCAAATGGTAAAGTACAAACAAAGTTAGTAACCTACCTTACAAGTAAAACAAAGCAAGGAACTCTCAATTGTAAAAAGGCACAACTAGATGTCATCAACCTAAGCAATTTACTGTCCTGACCCTGTAACAACCCAAGGAATTGAAATAAACCACAACTCTTAACTTAGCACAACCAATACTAAAAACAGTTTCCTGACCCAGTCCCTTTCACAACGAAATCTGGGTAAAACCATAAAGAATTTAACGTTGTGGTCTTCTGAGGAAATAAACTAAACATCCTAATGAAGATCTCAGAAGTTGAATCACCTGAAAATGATTTTTCTAGAAATAGTTATGAATTTCGAAAGTCTACTGATATGCACCAGTAAAAACAGATATAGCTGTGTAACTGATAGATTTTAGTAAGGATTTTCACATACCAAAAGTAAACCAAACCTAATGAAATTTGGTATGCATATAGAGGAATATAGGAAGTTTACAATACCACTTTTGGAATCGAAAACAAGAACTGAGCTAAAAGTTATGATGTTGCAAAGTTGGTCCGAAACCATGGTTTTCTGCACTTTTCTGGAAAATTTCCAGCAACATGAAATTTCGAATTTGAAGACTTTGATTCGATTTATGGAGTAGTATAAGAGATTATAAGGCTTCAAAACAGTTTGACAACATGTCCAGAGCTCTAAGATGATCCTAAACACAACCAACAATGAATCACAAAAAAAAAATCAAAAATCTGATTTGGACACCCAACTCAAGAACATCTCAAGAACACCATTCTTTTAGAGCTGCAAACACTACGAATCCTAATCAAAACATAATGAAATTCTAACTAACTCTGATATCTAACCAGGTCTGTGAATTTGAAGTCCAAATACTACTGTATAATTAATCATAGGAAACATATAATTGATCAAAAATAAGAATCAAGGATCAAGGTAATAGCAAGTAATCCTCTTCCAATCTCAAGGACTGAATTCGAAAATACCAAAGGGGATGAGAATCCTACCTTACACAGAGACAAGACCAAACTGAGTTTCCCTCTCACACCCACTAAGTTTCTATCTGTATTCCAAAACTCTCTCTTTGCTCCTGCCATCTGTTTTTGATCGAAATCCACTCTCCTCTTCTCCCAATCCATCTTAATCTACTAGCCCAAGTCTCTAGGCTCTCCTATGTATGCCATCTCTCACTTTGCATGCGTGCTGAGAGAGAGCACGACAAAAAGGAAATGATTGCTGCGTTCTTACTGAACGCAGTAATTAATATTTTTTTTTTTGACAAAAGTAAAAATACCTAAAATCTCAATAAAACTAAAAATAACCTAATAAAACAAACAAAGTAGCTTAGGATATTACAATTAACTACGTTTTTCTCATTTTGTAGTAATTAATTATTCAAAGTTACCGCTGTCTGAAATGCCTCTTTGGAAGAACTTGTGGTAGTGCAAAACTATCATCTGGATCCTGTTCATCTTCAGTAATCGGGTTCATGACTCCATCAATGATTTCTTCATTAGTAGGTGATTTCATCATCGTCTCATTTTCACTAGTATAATTCAGAATATCCTCAACTTCTATCTCATTTCTATAACGGAGACTAGAAATTGCTTCACGTAACTTGTGAATACCTTCATTTGCACTAATAATGTCGAAATAATCTCAACACGCTTATATGTAGTTTTTTTTCTTATCCATCTAATTAGAGTCATTTATAGGCATTACATTGTCCCGAACATGAAAGTATATAAATGTAATACGACTAGAAATCCAATTAGAAATAGATAAGATAGCCAAACTAGACTGTTATTTAATTCAATTAGGAATGACAAAAAAACCCTCGATCAATAAATGAATAAATTATCGATAATATAATAACCCAACTTAAATTATTTATTTATCGATAATATAATAAAATATTTATTTATCAATAATACAATAACCCAAATTCATATAAATAATTAATTTATTTATTTATTGATAATATTATAACTTAACTTAAATAATAATTTTATCCAATTTCCACTTTATATTGCATCCCCTAGGCACCCGGATAATCCCCATGAAACATAAGATTCGCAACCCTACCTAGATCAATCGATATTAAAAATTATACAACCAATTTTATACACACAAGCAACATGCATAAATTTTTAAATAATAATTTTATGGCTCGCTCATCATCCAAACATAAAGTCGAGTGATCTAAGAGTGACTCTTTGGCTAGCCAGCTGTTTTGGAAACCATGGTTTCCACCAACGAGTCATTATTGTAATCCCGGTCTCACCGTAGCCTGCAGCTCTCACATGCGCCGTCATTGTTTACATCAGCCGCTTCAGCTAATTCACGCGTGAAACGTGACGCGTTGTCCTCTAGCCTGACAAGATCCTCAACTCCAGGTCAGCTAGCCTCTCTCTGCAAGACACATGGCATTTTCTGCGCCACAGTTTCCTTCTGGTTGACACGGCCGTCAATAGCGGGATTTGCAGCAGTGTCCACTACCACAGGCGCGACATGTGGAGCGTCAGTCTGCTTCACCCAAGTGCGCGCGAATCAGCCACTGACGGCTCGGCTCGGCTTTGTGGCTTTCCAGCTCCATATCGGCTTTGCCGCTCGAGAGCATTTTTTGCAGCGCTTGTGTCAACTGTGGTCCACATGTTTGGGCCTCACTGTGAAATTGTGGGCCTATGTCATGTCGATGATCTGAAGCAGCATTTTGAGTTCGTGTGCCTCTATTTCTGACTTTAAATCTTGATTTCAAAGATTTTAATTCTTCAAATTTAAATAAATTTTATGAATTTCCTTCACGACTTCTGTCTTAAATAGTAAGGTTCAGATTCACAAAAAGAAACATCAAATGATAAATGGACGGTGTCGTTGAGAGAATCATAACATTTGTAACTTTTTTAAAAATCATCATACTCAATAAAGATACATCGTCTCGCTCAAGGATCAAATTTGCTTCATTGTGGTCTGGGAATGTGAACAAGCACGACACACCTAAATACCTCAGGCTCCAAGTTCGGCAACGACTAAACTAAAAGTAGAGGATTTTAAAATTCAATTAACCGAGAATGAGTAGATTAATGACATGGGTAGCATACTTCACAACTTCTCCCCAATATTCAAGTGGTACATTAATGTCGAATAAAGAGGCACGCACAACGTACTTCAAACAATTGTTGATTTTTTCGTTCTACCAATCCATTTTGAGGGGGATCCGGAGTATAAACATTTGAAGTCTGATGTCGAATTCAATGGAACTACATAAACTCTTGCATTTGACCACTAACATATTCTCCACCATTACCAGATTGGAAAACTCGAATGGTTGTTATTACTGTGTAGATACCATCTTGTGAAATTCTTTGAAAACATTGCTCTTATTCTTCAATAGAGACACTCAAGTCATGCGAGTACAATCATCAATGAATGTTACAAAATATCAAGTGTTGCATAGAGAAGGAATTTATGCAGGGCCTTAAACATCATAATGAATCTTCATAAATGGAACATGACATCTATTTAGGCTTGGTGAATATGAAATACGATGGCTCTTAGCCATCTTACAAATGTCACACGAAAATTTGAATGATCGACACCAGAAAATAATTGTAGTTATAGTTTTTTTTAGATAATTGAAGTTTAGATGACTCAACCTACGGTGCCAAAGCCACACATCTTTCTCGGCAGTTCCATTGACATGATTAATTAGCTTGATCCAACAATTGCTTTTGCTTTTCTCTAGTCTCTGTCAGATCCAGGTAGAACAATTTCTCCTTTCTTACACTATAACTTAAAATCCGTCGAGTTAGAACGTCCTGAAATATATAGAAAGAAGGGTAAAAGGTAACAATGCTTGAATGATTTGGCAAACTAAGAGAAGATTGTATGACAATGATGAGACAACTAGTACAGAATCAAGATTTAATGTGTTTGATAGGACAACATAGTCTTTTGTGATAACTGGAATTGGAATACCATCAGCGGTAGAAACAATATTTTGAGATGATAGGTTTAATTTTTTTCAAGAGGCTATGATCATTAGTCATGTGCTCAGATGCTCCTGGATTAATAATTGATACCTTACCATTCTAATTGTGTGATATTGGAGGCATTAGACGGTTGTTTTTCCTCTGTAGTGACTATGACCGCTTTTGCTTGATTCTTTCGAAATTTCGTTGGCTAAGATCTTAGCCGACGGAAATTCCGTCTCCTAAGATGATTATTAATTTTTTTTATTTTAAAATATGTCTATCTCCTAGGAACTTAACCGACGGAATTATTTCGTCGGCTAAGATCTTAGTAGACGGATCTTAGTCGATGAAAATTCCGTCTACTAGGTTGTCTCTTAGTCGACGGAATAAAATATTTCGTCGGTTAGGGTCTTCACCGACGCGTCTTAGCTGACGGATCTTAGTCGAAGGAATTTCCATCGGCTAAGAGCTGAGGAGACGGAAAAATACTCTTAGGAGACGGAATTGTTATGTCGGCTAAGAGTGCAAATCCACTAGTGTTCGGGGTCTCTCAGTGAAATCCCACCAATCCGGGTACCTAATTATTTCATAGCATTGTTGCTTGCTATGACCTAAATATCAACATAGCGGGCATTTTTAGTTCTCATATGAATTTGGTTTGTGGTATGGTGGGATGATTGTGTAGTTGTTACTTTGATATGTCATGTGAAGAATAAATTCAATTTGCTGAGATTTGGGATTTGAGTTTTGAAATTCAGGATTTAGGATTTGTTAATTTGGGATTTAAAGATTTGGTATGATATTTGATCTAGTAATAGTGCAGCGGATTTGTGGTTTTCAGATGCAGGATTGAACCTGCTCTGATACCAAGTAGACAAAAAAATGATTTGATATGGGTTTAATATGCTTTAAAAATGTATTATTCTTCTCCATATATGAAGTTTATATAGAGATATAATTGTAATGGTTACAGGATAATATCTCCTACACGTATACAGTTATGCAGTAGACTAAGAATCAACTAGGGAAAGATTGCATGACAAACAAATCCTAGCTGATTCTTAGTCTCCTGCGTAACTTATTAAAGTGACGAGTAAGAGGTTCACTAACAAGGGAAAGAGATCGAGGAACTAACTAACAATGAAAAAGAAGCATAAGTGAGACAATTGAGAATGAGATTAATCCAGTGAGAGTTGACCAACCAAATGCAGAGACATTGTCTAGCATCATCCCAGTGGATAAGATCATAAGCTGCTCGGTTCTTAGTTTTTTGAAACCCAAAAAATAGCTCATGACCAGCAACGTAGGCACCTTGATTATCTGAACAATGGAGTGAAGGCCTCAAACGATTAACAGTAACATTGGAAATAATCTTATAACTAACATTATGAGAAAGACTTGTACGTCTAAACAATATATTAGTACAATTCAGTATAAACTAACTAATAATTAGATTGAAACACTTGACATAACGTCAAAGGAACTACAAGTCAGTTGCTTCCTAACATTTGAGAAAGCCTGAAAGTATATGAGTCTTGGATTGTTATTAAATCCATCCAGTTGTCTTGGATTCAAGGTACAAACTATAAATAAACAAATATGATGAAAAAAGAGAAGAGAAAGTCACGTAACTTCAGAATCTTCCAATAACATCCAAATAGCACCTGGTTGAATTTCAAGGATTGGTTGAGGTTTCAGTTGTTGCTATGCTTGATGATCCTCTGCAGAACCACAGTCCTTGCTCTTCGAATGTCTCGGCTGCAGATATCAGCTTGAGATCCCAACTCCTCAACATTCCTCATAAATACTCCCAACTTCTTCTTAATCTCCTCTATTGCAATCCTGACTGCTTCTTGCTCAATAGCAAAGCTTGCATTATCCATGAGCGACTGAATTTCAATTTCCAGTCGGTCAATCAGAACTCGAATGCTGTCCAAGTCCTTGATGGCAACATAAGTACCCACTTGCATTGAGCTAATTACTTCCTTCTGACCCTTCATAGCAGTTTCATAATTCTTCCACAAAGATTCTATCCATTTCCCCATTGAACCAATGGGGATAGAAGTCGCAGCAGCCAGAGCTGCTGCAACAGGCGGAGCAGCCATGGCTGCTGCCACGACCGAACAAATCAAGACAGCAGCAAAGGTAGCAACAAATATGATACTCGAGACCTTCCTCCAAGCATTGATGTACTTGAGCTTCTTATCCAGCTTGTTCTTTCGGAAGTGCAACTTCTCAAGCATTAGCAGCTGTTGCTTGTAAACAGTTTGAAACATTTGGAAGAACTCTTCAGTAAAGGGATCGCCAGCAGTCTTAAAATTATTCAACTCCGCCAATGTCCTTGTGAACCGGCTGCCTCCCACCTCAGTTTCCTCCTCGAATTGTTGAAGGGCAACAAGGATGAGCAATTGACTATCACGAGCTCGCATCAGGCACTTCTCCAATGCGGTACAAAAGTCTAGAGTCTGCAAGCTATTTTCAAAGTAGTCCTCAACCAGCTCGAACAATTCTTGATTCTTCCATATATCTTTCTTACATTCCAGTATTACCTTCACAACCTCCTGGTTCATCTCCAACAGACATTCTGTGACTTCTTTCAAAGAATCAAATGACAGAGCTCGAACCTCAACTCCTGCTGCAAGAGTGCTGATGACATGATTGGTACGGTTTTGGAGGTTGGTATCAAACGACTGCAAGTCTGCATCAACCTTGCAAGCAGCCTCATACGAGCTCAACTGATCAGTTGTGTAGTGAAGGATGGTCAGATTTATAGCAGACGACGACGTGTCAGTGTTACTCTTCTTGCTCATATGGCTTCCCATAGCTTCAATTCAGATCAAGATAAACAATAACATAAAAACACAAAAAACCCAGAAGTCAGCTTACAGACATACCCAGCTTGCTAAATTGCACCTTTCTTTCTCAAACAGAAAGCTAAACAAACAACCAAGAATCAGAACCAAATTAGAATATCCAATCCAAAAATGACCAACCAATTCCTTTTCAAACAAAAGCAGAGGTTGTATTTCCAGAAACGAACAACCCCACTTCACAAAACCACAAAAGCATCCAAAGCTTCAAACTTTCAAATCTTTTCCTCACAAAAAAGATAAACTATCTAACCAGGTGGTGAGAGCATAAACAATCAAATCAAAGGTGAAAGGTGGGTTCCGTTTAAATAACGGTAACAACCCAAATTAAAGAGTACAGAAAGAGAATTGAAAGCTGATATTAGAGGAATGAGTCAAGAGAAAAGGGTGGGTTGGGGGTTTTAGATATTGGGTGTGGGGATAGCTTGCACGCATGAGAGAGAAGAGTGAAATGGGCATGGAAAACGCGGGAAGCAAGGTCGTGCTCCTCGTCTTCCTCTTCCCTGATAACCCTTTCGGTTTTTAGGCCTCATCTTTTTGTTCTCTATTAATCTCAGTTTCGAGGCGCAAAGCAACAGTTAACGAAGCCAAGGAGGCACCGCATTTTGGTTTCTAAAGAAGGAACAGTGTGGAGGAGGAAGAGGAAGAAGAAGAAGAAGAAGAAGAAGAAGAAGAAGAAGAAGGCTGAAGAGCCAAGGTTTGGCAGGGTAGTCATAAACTCATAATGGCAAGCAACAGAGGACAAGTTCAAGTCGTCATTTGCTCAAACTCAAACGTCTTCAATGAGAGCGATTTCAGGAGGGGAGGTTTTCGCACTTCACACTTTAGATGACTCAATACCTCTAAAGACCAAAATGACCTCAGAATGTTTTCCTACCTGAAATTTTGCAAATCCAAATTTTATACTTGTCCAATTTCCCTTTTTTGTCAATGAAAATGAATTGGTTAAGGAAATGAAAGGGAAATCCACATTGCCAATCTGTGACCTATTGCCTAAGGCGCCCTCTCAATGCACCAAGTCAAAAGACAAACAGCACATAAAACACAACCAAGTCGGAAGCATAAACTATAACATTAAGTAATAAAAAAATCTAGATTTTCACTTGTTCAAAAATTGAAGGTAAATATAAAAATATTGATTGTACTCAACTTATGCTTACAATTTTTTTTCAAGACATGTAATTATAAATTACAAAAACTACTTCAAGGCGATTTTTTTTCATTAATGAGGCACAAGTAGTTCTAAATTTAACAAAAGAGAACTATATTTTTTATGTTTTTGTTTCGTCATGCATCTAATTCAACAATAATATAACAAAATGTGATGAGATAAGCTTGTAAATGAAACCAACGTGATAGTAATGGTCAAGAAATAGAGAGATGTAGTCTGTTGTTCAAGTCATTTTGCGATAATAGGAAAAATTAGGAATGAAGGGAAAGGTACCTGATTGCTATGCTTCAAGTTGGTAAATCTACCAAAGGTAGGCGATTTGAGGAGAGAACTCCAAATTTGGGATAGAATGTAGGCTGTGGTTTTAGATTTGTAATTAGACGGCATCATCATCATCATCATCATCATTGGCATCTATTTATACACCTCCGAACCCCAAAAGCATCTTGGAAAGCAAGAAATAGAAACTGTAAATTTACCAAAATGGATCAAGGTAACTCTAGCTTATGTAAGAAGTCATTCAGTTACAGACTCGACAAAATGGTGGTAGTTTCGTGGAACCTGCTGAAATTGAAGGGTGTTTTTACATGGTAAAACTCCTTAGTCCTTAGAGGAGTAGGAAAAGCTAAGCTGTTTTGTTGCTGGCTGGGTCATACCGCGTCCTCCGAACCACCCGCTTTTGTGGGGTGTGGCCCCCTTGGACACGCGTTGCGAATTTAGTGGTTACCACCCGCTTCTTTCCTCGTTCCTTTTTTTTGTTGCTTGAACCATTCAACTCTTATCCCAACAAGTCATAATTGATGATAATCAACTTTGGAGAAAGAAAAAAAAAAGTTTGCCTCGAAGTTTTTGATGTAATGTAGAAAGATTAGTTATCATCATTTATTTGCAATAAATTTCTATAACATGTTTAGATTCGATATCGTGTAATTTAAATGAAATTTACGGTAAGCTGACACATTCTGACCGTGTAATTTAAAAGTTTAAAGACGTCTCAATCAACGGAGAAGAAATAGTAATCCTTATTGAATTCTTATCTCATACTGCGATCATTTTTTTACAATAATTGATCATATAATACTAATTGTAGAGATTGATTGCTCATTCCAATAAAAATAGATTTGATCTGTCAATTCCAATTAATCTTATTAAAATTAGTTTTTTGCTCCTGATTTATTATATAAGTTCCTCTTTTCTCTATCACCCATTTCAAATCGATATTCTCTCTCTCCGGTCTATCTCATTTCTCTCACTCTTGTCTCTCTCTCTCCTCTAGATCAGAGTCTGAGTCAGCTCCAAATCAGAGTTCGACGCCAGTGACCATATCATTTCACCGGTTGGTGTTCTCCATGGAAATCTAGATGAGGACCATGGAGATCTGGACGATGGACGATGACCATGAAGATCTGGATGACGACCACAACGGTATTAGCTCAACCATGAAGATCTTTGCCTCTGCCTTTGGATTCTGACGTCATCGTTCGAGTTTGTTCATCTGCTAGAGTTTACTGCCCCAGTAAAAGTTTACTAAGAGTAGTAAACTTTATTTTTTGCATCTAAGTTGATTTTTTTCACTGTTTTTAATGTGTACAATGAGCCTTAGAAATATTGTTTTGCAAGTTTACTACCTCTGATAAAAGTTTATTAGGGCTAGTAAATTTAAGATTTACTACCAATGCCTCGAGTTTGTTCATCTGCTCGAGTTTACTACCCCATAAAAAGTTTAAGAAGGGTAGTCAACTTTATTTTTCGAATCTAAGTTGATTTTTCATTATTTTTAATATGTATAATGGACTACCTCTGGTAAAGTTTACTACCTTTGATACAAGTTTATTAGGGGTAGTAAACTTATGATTTACTACCAATGTCTCGAGTTTGTTCATCTACTCGAGTTTGTAACTACCCCAGTGAAAGTTTACTAAAGGTAGTAAACTTTATTAATCACATCTAAGTTGATTTTTCTCTTCTGATCTCCTCTCTCTCTCTCTCTAACTATCACTCACAGATCCTTCGTCTCCACCATCTCTGACGACTTCATCCTCGCCTCCATCATCTCAGACGAGCTCATCCTCGCCTTCACCTAATCTTTGCCTCGTCCTCGTCGCTGCAACAATGAGTCCAGAGAGCAGCGTCAAATCCATATCTGGTCATGTCATCTACACGCCGACGCTAGGAAACGTCGATACTGGGGCTAGTAGACTTGGATTTGATAAAATATTAGGGTTAGTGCTTGGTTTTAAAGTATATTGGGGATAGTAAACTTGGTTTTGATGTATACAGTGTGTTATTAGACTTGATTTAAAATATACTGGGGTTAGTAGATTTGGACTCGCATTAAGAAATTAAACTAATAATTTATAATTATCAAGTTACGGCAACTCGCATTGAACTCGCATCGTCTCTCTTAGGTAGGGCAAACATAGAAGCCACGTAAACATATTAATCCAAAGCTATAACGTCTCGTCACCTTTCTCACGTATCTTTATAGTAGTATAAGTCAACGATAATTACGACCATTTAATTTAATACATTGATTTTGTAAATCCACACCCCAAAAATTATGTTGTCTTTAGTTTCACAACCTCGTCTTAATAGTCATTTCTGGGTCACTTAAAAAATGCAACAGTTTTTACTTGTTAAAAATCCGACTAAAATTGTCACGTGTATGTATGTGACTATATTAAATTTTACAATACATTTTTAATTATAAATAATCATTTTAGATATAAATATTAGTTAGACATAACTACCCAAAAGCTTTTTGGAAATTGTTTTCTAACCCGTGATATTTTTTTCATAAAATTTTCTGATTTTTTCATGATTTTTATAAAAGATATTTTAAGGATTTTGGCTATAATATATTGAAATCCAACTAACTATATCTTCTAAGCCGTTGGATTGCAAAAACAAAGGAAATCAACGCCCATGATTTAATGATCGTTGCATTAAAAGCTGGTAACCCACTCACCTGGAAGCGACGCGTGGAGGTGGGATCCAGAGCTGTCGCAAGACACGACAAAAGACTGAAGTTCACGCACGAGGGGGAGGCGTGTATTGGTCTGTGCTGGAGACGTGAGGTTGAGGCGCGTTAGGCGTGAGGATGCGAAGTGGCTGACGTAAGCGACGTTGTGGGCTCGGGCTGATGTGTCTCAAGTCACTTTAGGTCAATTTGGCAAGTTTATCACATTTTGATGTTTTGTAAATGTGAAGCAGCGGCTACATGATAGCTAAGACACGATGTTTTCGTAATTTGTTTAATTTCAGCACTACCACTGAAATTTGAAAACACTCGAACTCGAAATAGTACCTTGATACTCCACAACGCATTTGCAATTCCAAGTCCAAAATACAGAACCATATGGTGCATTTTGAGTATTTCTTTTGCCACCAATAACAGAAGCAATATCACTCAAACCAGTTTTAAGAAAATCATATAAACGCATTGATGCCGAGATGTGTTGAGATGGGTCGATAGAACTTACATCAGAAACACCTTGCTGTAAAGAATGCAGGGATGCTATGGTGTCTATTTAACTGCATTAACAAAAAGGGAGTGACAATTTCAAATGTCGTTAAATATATCTGTAACATAGCCCTGTCCCCCCATATTCATATTTTTGCCTAAGCAAAATTTCCATTGTCAAAGCTAAGCTCTCAATACGGCATTACATCTCTTCCCGTACAATTGTTCTACAGCTACTTGTATAGGTGGACGGCCGTGAAAACGAAGAACCCTGTCATCTGCATCAAATCCAAATTTAATATTATCAGAAACCTCTGTACTTTCACCAAATATATACTGTAAAGACAAGATGTAAAGTAGCACCGCAACACCGGCCAATGTGAATCTCCCACAACGACAGCAGTGAAAATCAATCTGAAATGAGCCAATGCTAGACACTAATAACAGTATCACAGGACCAGCTACCAAGACCTATGAGTGATATGTAATCTGGAATAGGCCAATCCTACACTAGTTATAGACCACATGACCAACACATCTGGCTTGATGCAATCTGAAATAGGCCATAGGTTTGAACCAAGAGAGATGGACAACAGTGCAGAGTTATAAATTTAAAAAGACATTCCACTTCAACTGCGAGGGATCCAAGTCATCCAACAACCAGATCCATCTTATGATATGCATATTATATAATAGCGATCATTTTCAGAGCAGGAGTTACCATAGAAAATGTTGCTCCATAATAAGGATAAGCTGCTGGTATAAATCTTTCATATTCATTGTGTCTGAATGGTCGAACAGGAATCTGCAATTCAACATTCACTGATCAGTCAAATTCACGATAAATTCACACGGCATACACCAACTAGAAAACATGGCACACCCATACAAGATAAAAAAAATAGCATCCTGATTGGCAAGAGTAAATTGTTATGTGCAGTTCAGAATAATTCTTTCTCTGCCCTACAAGCGTACACCTACACACACCATCTTACTTTGCAGACTTAACTTGTAGTTTCTCACATGTTTCAACTACCTATCTTAAAGTCAGATAAAATTTGCATTAAACTCTAACTAGCAAGAACTCCAGTAATTTGATTTTTTTGAATTAATCTGAGTCGATGGTTAATTACAAAGCTTCAAACATACAGATGTATCCATTTACTTCAGAAGCATCCCATTAGGCAGCAAAGTTAAAAAGAATTGTCTATGTTAAATATGACCATCTTTACATTAAGGAACATTTCATACCTGCTTTGATAGAGCTACGCTTGTATACCCAAGTCTATTGTACTCCACCTTGAATTGGAAAACCCCATATATATCTGGAACCTTGAATGCTGTAAAATAATGACCCTGCAATTGCCAAATGATCGTAAGAAAAGGGTGTTCACAGAAATTATGTAGCGAAATGATATGCATTACCTTCTTATCAGTTGATAAGGTTTTTAGAACGTAGGGACTCATCATATAAAACTGCACTTGGACATCATTAGCAACATATGGTTCCCAACTTTTTCCATGCCATTCATAAATCTCGACCGAATATTCCTTCAATTGTGATTTCAGAGTCAGATGGCAAAAAGTATACTTTCTCTTTGTGGAGTTCGACTAAAACAGTAAACATAAATTACCACATCATCGTTGATCCTGTAGATAGCAGGTTCATCTGTTTCCCCAACTTTGTGGTGTCTTACATTCACAGCCTACAGATCAAAACAAGTTTAAAGGGGGAGGCATCCCAATGAAAACTAATAGATGACCAAAATGCGCTAAAGATTTATTCTCCACCCACCCAGAGCTCTTTTACTTTTATCCTTTAGTGTTTTGTTTTCTTTTACTTCACTGAGACTTCTTCATTGTTTATGCCTAAATGAATAGATCGATTATATCCTGATTAACAATAGATCAAATTATCCTCACCTTCAGATGACCTCTTTCGTGGAAAACCCACTTGCTAAGTTCAGTCACAAACTGCTCATTAGCTGATTTCTCATGTCTGTTATCACAAAATAAATCTGCTGTTAATTCATTATTCAAGCAGAATACTCTTTGAAGTTAAAACAGAAAAACAAAACACAGAATTACATAAGCATAAGTTATTCATAAAAGTAGTCAGTCTGTATAGGTACTGTAGGAAAACATCTTATGATGCATGCACTGGTTATTAACTTGTGATCCTTTCCGGTTCTAGAAATCAAAAACTTTCTACCAACTTCCAAATGAATCATACTTCATCATTAAGAAAACAAATTCCTACTTCGGATAGGTGACCAGACTTGTAATGTACAATTTATCAATGCACAAACAGTAAATGCTAAATTATCACTAGTCACTAGAGGGAGTATTTGAACTTGGGATATCCTTTTCAGAGATATGCCAACAATTAAACTACATCCCAACAACTTCACCATATCTGATATAACTGAGTCAACTGCCAATAGGAAAAGCTATATTTTACAACGATTAAGAACCTTTTTTACGTTTATACAAGCTCATAGTGTTGTGTTCAGAATTGGATGTACTAATTGTGTTAATATCATTGTGACGAGTATGAAAAAGAAATCCATTTAGAATGCCACTTACTTATCTGGGCTTCCAGCCTTCTGCACCTTAGATCTAAAAAATCTGAAGAGAAATTAATCTTGTAAGACAAAACAATCACAAAATAAGGGAACATCATGTAGATGGAAACCGTCACATACCGATCACTGAACATACTTAATGAACCCGATATCAGAATCCGAGCATTGTTTCTTGCCTACATGGAAACAAACGTTACAGGAAATCCAATGTATAAACTAATTGCAATCGATCTGATGTGGGAAACAATGTACGATCAAAAGCACTCAAACTCATCCACATAATGAGTTGGTTGAATCCATGTAAAGATATGCCCAATGTACTCATTTACTTTATAATGTTCAGTACTAATACATGTGGAACAGTACTCATATGAGTGAGAGTGTGTGTGTGTGTCAAACAATAACATATGCGCAAATAGTAAATTTTTACTTATTTAAAACTATGATGAATATCATTTCTTCAAGGATGCATCATATAATGCACAAATCAAAGAGGGGTGTAGCCTATTTCAGGACAGAGTCAACTTACCTGCACAACTGAGACTAATGATATAGAAGATCCAGTGAGTGATGGAGGACTAGACAGCTTGCTTTTGGGATTAGCTGAATATGATGAAGGTGAGGCCGAGAGAACTTTCATAACCTTCAACAAAGCATGTAAGCAATCAGAGTTGAAAAGTATGATTAGCACAAAGGTTTAGTTCCCTTAGTTGTTGCACTGCATTGAACATGGATAAATGAAATTCTTACCAAGCTATTTTCAGGATTAATTGTATGGCCAATGCCCTTGAAAAGTACAGGAGCCTGTGGCAGAAATATCAAACAATATCATATCAGAGACTGGCATTGTAGTTATACTTTACTAGTACAACGCGTAGAAATTTGTCCCTAATTTCATCCACCCCATCTACAATTGCAATTGTTCAAAAACCTTGCTAAAGCTACTGATGGTTACTCAGACATAAAATGCTGGACTTCATAAAATATGTTACAGCATAAAGGCGGACAGACTAGTACCTACTTAACTTCATTAGATATAGAGATATATTATTTTGGTCAAATAACTTGATCAAAGTTTTTTTTTGGTGAAATCAACTTGATCGAAGAATTAAAGCAATAACCTAAGCACAAACTTAACATATTGTTAGAGTCCAGCACATTGTTAAACGTAAAGCAATAACCGAAGAGAGCACTTAACATATTCAATTCAATTTTTTGAAGGTAAGGAAACAAAAGAAAAGGAAAGATCAGTTCCTTTTGAAAAAAAAGGGAAAAGAAACGTAAAACGCAAACACTTCATACAGGAACTTGATTAAGAAAATAAGATATGTGCAAAATAAGCATAAATAAAATTGAACGCCTAATGGTGACAATGTCAGGAATGGAGCTTGCCTCAATTTTCTTGCTTCCCAACATAACATCAGACGTAATAAAATCATCACTTGCAATCAGTGTATGATCTCCTTCATTGTCTGAAACAGCGTAGCTCGTGTGATCTATAACCATAGCTGAAGGATCCTGCAACCATTACATATAATTTAGTCAAACATATAGAATCATTAATCAAGCTAAAAAATTGCTAGATGAAAGGTCAGCAAATGAAAAAAAAGAATTATGAGTTCGAGGTAAGGACATAAATACTGGTAGCCAATGATGCTTGAAGAATATGCAATCAAATAAGAGCAGAATATAGCCAGAACGACTGCAACAGAGGCATCCAAAATTCATATACGAATTTATTACTTGAAGGCATGACATAGTGGCAATATTGTTACTTTTGTTTTGTAAACATTCATTCCTTTTTTTCTTTTTGTTCACCCTTTGCATTGTGCATACAAAATATAACAACAGTAGAAAAGAATTGGGTTCAATGAAAACCAGTAACTGCCAATATGCTCTTACTAAATGGCCTTATTCATGTTTTCACTAGGGAGCAGCTCCAAATATAGTTATAAAAACATCAGAAGTTACTTGAAAAGAACTCAAATTTTGACAAGTGATTGACAACACATAATAGCATTGCTCCAGTTGTTACTAAATTCTTATAATTTCACCACAAATCTCTGGTACTGTATTTTGGATAAGAACTGTTGACAGAGACAGTAAAACATTGATGCAGATAAACCAAATTTCAAATAACAAATCGATTCTAAACATCAATGCAAACAAAAGATGCTTCAACAGAAGTACATATCATGCATACTGAGCTTACAGGAAATTTCAAATATATGACAGCAAATGAAAATACAGTAAAACAAACCGAAATAACAAGAGACTATACACTAACCTCATCGAAATCAACCCCGCATTCGACAGAGATTTGTCGAATTAAATCAGATGCATTAGTATCAGCTGCAATAATCAAATCATGGCCGGAATCCACAAAATCCAATATAGCAGCCAGATCAATGGATCCTCCGAAACCTACATCACATAATCCATAAAATCATTGCCAATACAAATTCACAAATGCTCGCAAAATGTACAAGTTTAAACGTCAAATTGATCTACATTTCCAATTTCCACAATTTTCTCAGACACCAAATCATAAAACCCTAGGGGAACAAGACTTACGGTCAACAGTCGGAGAGAAGATGATCAAAGCGTCATAGTTGTACTGGCCGTAACGCTGTAGCCCGATCTTGGGATCGTCGGCGAGCTTGAAATCGAGGTCGAAGCCGCGAGACTGGAGAGTCTTGAAGAAGAGGGAGTGGGAGGATTTGACGGCGAGGTCGTCGAGGAGGACGAGGACGCGGCGATCGGTGGGGTGGTCCGGCGAGAAGGAGTGGGCGAGGAAGGGGAGGGTTAGGGTTAGGAAGGTGAGGAGGAGCTTCAACATGGTGAATAGGAGGAGGTAGAGACCAAGACTGAGGCTGCGACACTCTCAGATCGCAGACTGAGCAAGTGAGACACTTTGAGTTTGAGGGGGTTGACTGACTTCTCATAATTTTACTACTCCCGTTGGTAAAAATTATATTTACTATCCTTTTTTGGGTGTATTTTTACTAGTTCTTGATAATGAGTGTTATCAACTTCAAAATTAAAGTTTTTGGTAATGAAATACGACTACTAAAAATCAACCAAATTTTTCGGCATAAGATAAATCTTACCAAATTCGGTATTTCAGTTTTCAGTATTACCAAACTGTTCAACAAATATATTTTCAGAATATAATGAAACAATAGAGGAAGAAAAATTTATGATAATCTAGTAATTGAAACAATGAAACCATAATGTTCCTACTAATGTGATATAATTATATACAAACGTACATATTTACGAACCAACCATACAAAGAAAGCAAAATTTTTGAAAATATTGTGAAATAGAATATGATCAGTATGGTGAAATACAAATATCGTAAAAATATCACATATTTCCTGACATTTGGGTTTTGATTAAAGTGGTCAATCTTATTAATTCTTATGATTCCTCATGGGAAACTATATAGTCGAGATGTAAACTTTTTTACACGGAGCATTACTTCTCATTCATTTAAGAGGGTATGAGTGAAATAATCGATCAAAATAAGACATAAAAACTAAATAATAGTGTTTCGTATAATAAATGACATCGTACGTATTAAGGTTGAGCACTTTGATTAAGATCCAAACATTGTCGAAAATAGGTGATATTTGCTCCATTGTTGTATTTAGTTATACTGACAAAATCAGACGGACAAATTTTAGTTTTGTAAATTTTAGTCATAGAACTGCAACGTGTCTACTAATGTGGTATAATTTGTTCAAGTAGATTATGTGCAATGGTAGATCTTTGTGAACCAATCGTAGAGGAAACAATTTTAAAAAATCAGTGGAATAAGATATGATTATTATAGTGAAATATGACAAGGATAAAAATTATCACATATTTTTGGTAATATTTGTGCTCAGATCAAAGCGTCAATCTTATTTACAATAATATAAGTGTTTAAATAGCTAACATTTCGGTAAATTCGGTATTTACCAAAAAACAAACCAACTTTTTCGGTATTTCTCGGTTTCGGTTATTTCAATTTCGATTACTAAGTTTTCGTTTATTAAATCAAAAATATTCAGTTGATTTTCGGTCGGTTTGGTTTTTACCAAACCAAATGGCAGCCCTAATTTTTACCTGTAAAACTAAGAAAATTTTTACCAACCATTTTTATTATGGTTTTTAATGTAGCTTGTGATTTTCACAACCCAATTCATTTTTACGGTTGTGGAGATTGGAAGAATGATTTTGTAAGAGCATCTCCAAGAGTATTACCTATTTACATAATTAAAAATAAGTAAAATAATATTTAGCTATCTAATTTAGAAGTTGTACTACAACAATAATAGCTATTGTTTAGTTAAGTTAAATTTTAAAACATGAGATGGTTTTAGCTAGAGCTAATTTATCTCTTCTATGTATTTAAAATAGCTAGAGTATTTAGGAAAAGCTAAATTTAGCTTTCAAATAGGTAGTATGTTGTAGATAAAAATTAGTCTAAATCTTATTAAATTTCTAAATTTTTTAAAAATAGATAGTCTGTTGGAGATATCCTAATAGGGGTGTGACTTTGAAACCAAAAACCGAAAAAAAACTGGACCGAAAGAGAAAAACCAGAATGAACCGGATTAATATGGTCTAATTTTCAGTTTCACTCTCTTAAAAACCGAACTGTACCGTTCAAATCGGTCAACGATCAAACTAACCCAAACGACGTAGTGTTATTATAAAAAAAATCATAAGTCGAGCGTCCTCGGCTCCACTCACTCTAAATCCGCCTTATTCTCTCTCCATCACTATCCCTCAAGAAGAATTTGATATATTTTAAGAATATTTATTCCAATATGAGCGTTTCCGTGGTTATAAGATTAGAGTTGACCGTCCCGAACGAGCCCTTAATGTTGTCGGATTGAGTTGAATTTTTTACTATAGACATATTTCAACATAATAATCATATCAGATGGTCAAATTTTTGTTTGAGAATTTTGATCATCGAAAACACAAGATGCCTACTAATATTGTATAACTTGTTTACTAAGTTTTAAGTAAATACACAACTTTGAAAATCAACTCTAAATAGAACTGAAAACCTCAAAACATCGTGAAATAAGATGTGAGCGGAATGATAAAATACATATATGGTTGAAAAATCACGTATTTCGGGTTACGTCTCAGTGCCGATAGTAGCGGTCAACCGTATTTACCATTATTTATCCCTAAGGGGAGCCCTATCTTTGAAGGGTAAATGTCCCAAAAGTTTTAGATGGGCGGTTACGTTTCATCATGGTGAGAGTTTGTTGTGTTGAAGGTTCGACCAAAATACCTCGTATAGATGAAGATATGGGCGTTTTCGTGTGTTAAGTGGTTATAAGATTAGGGTTGACCGTTCCGATTGAGCCCTTAATGTTGTCGGATCGAGTTAAATTTTTTACCATAGATATCTTTCGACATATTGATCATATCAAAATGTCAGATTTTTGTTTGTGAATTTTGATTATCAGAATCACAACATGTGTACTAATGTTGTACAACTTGTTTATTAAGTTTTAAGTAAATACACAATTTTGAAAACCAACTGTACATAGAACCAAAAATCTCAAAAATATCATAAAATAAGATGTGACTAGAATGGTGAAATAAGTCTATGGTTGAAAAATCACGTAATTCGGGTAACGTCTCAGTGCCGAAAGTAGCGGTCAACCATATTTACCCTTATGGAGAGCCCTATATTTGAGAGTAAATGTTCCAAAATTTTTAAATGGGTGGTTTCATCTCATCATGGTGAGAGTTTGTTGTGTTGAAGGTGCGACCAAAATACCTCATATAGATGGAGATATGAGTGTCTTCGTGTGTTAAGTAGTTATAAGATTAGGGTTGACCGTCCCGATCGAGCCCTTAATCTTGTCGGATTGAGTTGAATTTTTTACCATTAACATATTTCGATATAATGATCATATCAGACAGTCAGATTTTTGTTTGTGAATTTTGATCATCGGAATCACAACATGCATACTAATGTTGTGTAACTTGTTTACTAAGTTTAAGTAAATGCACAACTTTGAAAACCAACTCTACATAGAACCAAAAACCTCAAAAAAATTGTGCAATAAGATGTGGCCGCTACTATTGGCACTGAGACATTACCCGGGTTACGTGAGGCCTTAAAAGTCTGAACTATTGGATTATGAGGTTTGATGTATAAACTTTATATTATGTTTAATATGTATGGACTTTAACTATGAACTTTAAACTATTTTTAGCTTTTTTATACAGTTGATATTTGGTTTGTGGATTTTGTTTATAAAAAGTTTGGTTTGTGTTTTTTTTATAAGACATTTGGTATGTTTTTGGCTTTACAGAACTAAAAAAATAAAGTCGATTAATTTATTAACATTTTACTAGAGTTAAAGACATTGTCAAAACTATATTTGATTTTTTATTTGAAAATCTGGAAAAAAAACCTAAACCGGACCGAACCGAACCGTAGGTGTGGTTTGGTTCACGGTTTGATGCGACTAAAAGTGAAAAACTAGATCGGATCGGACCGAATTTTATCTTCAGTTTGGGTCATAAAACGGACAGTTTCAAATTGTTCCCACCCTTATGTCCTAATGGTTGGAACTTTGAAGTTTTTTTTAAAAGAAAACTTTTTATTAAATAACTCACACACTCATTACATATGTAAATGAGGTTTGAACTCATGAGTTTAACGTTGTCAGTTAGGCTACGTAACCAACCAAGTCACAGCTGAAGCTTGTTTATGATCAGAATGTTATTTCAAATACATCTAACTCATTCACTCTCAGTTTATTTGATTATGCATGTAAACTTGTGGTGTGACCAATTTACATAGAAATTTCATGATCAACACTTGATAGAATAACACATTAGATTACCTAATATCCAGTTCGACTATCCCAGTTTATCGACTTATCTTGGCTTGGAGAAGTATTGTTATTGATCTGTTTGTTCAGTCAATTTCTTGGTAGGGAATGTGTTTTAATTTGTTTTTCTTTGTGTGTTTGTATGGATTTTGTGTTGATATCATGTGAACTGCTTAAACAGGTTTTTATCAGATTACCTTGGTTCCAAACTCGTTGAAATCTTCATCTTCTCTTTGATAAGAAAAAACTCAAGTTCTAATGTAACCAAAAAAATTGGAAAAGGATAAGGAAGAATTACATAATAGTTTCCGACCAAATATCAAAATACAAAAAAATCACTTCTTTTGCAACGTGACGGCGGTGCCTTGATGGCGACTTCGACGACACATCAATGATGAGCAGTGAATCCTTGATGATGGCGGTGCCTCGACAATTCAGATGATATATATTCAGAAAAGTAGTTTGATAAAATATGTAATGACAGATGACAAGTAGACATCAATTTGTCTTAATTTGGTAAACTACCATTCTGAATATTTCAGAATGGTAGTTTGGTAAAATATGTAATGACAGAAGACATGTTTAATTTGTTAATTTGTGTCTTTAAAAATGTAATATATTGTTTAAATGATGTATTTGTAAACTGAAATTTAACAAAAAAAACTAAATTATAATTTACAAAGAGGCCAAGTTTTAAGGATTGGCATCGCAATGGACAGTTTTGCCCCTGAGACCATAGACATGGCAACACAAAAGGTGTGCGCCATAGCGGATCCAGCAATGCCAGCTCTCTTTGTCCAAAAGCAGCAGACGGATAACGGCGCGACGAAATAATTGACGCAGAACAGGAAAGAGGACAGGACAGAGAGACAGACCAGAAATTGAAATTAAATTTAAATTTAGACAGGCATTTGAGAAAAAAAAAGGAAAAAAAAGGTGAAGTCCCCACCTTTATTTAAACACAAGAACCTCTCACACGCTTTGGTCCTTTCAGATTCCTTTTCTCAGCCCAAGCTCTCTGTGCAAAGACCCCTTTGGCTTTTGGGTTTGCTCCTGCTTGTTGTTCTGACCAGGTAAGCTTTGTTTACCACTATCCATGTTTCAGTTTCTGATCCATGTTTTGAAGCTGGGTTATAGTTTAGTTTAGAGCATGAATATAATAACATTATTTTCGTGGTGTCAATTGTTGGTTCTGGTTTTGGGTTTTGATTGTGTTTGATGAACTTGGTTGGGTTTTAAGAAGGTTGTGAGGGTTAGAGACTTCTGATTCTGACGTTTTAAGATCCTATGAATGTTTGTGTGATTACATTAGGGCCCTCTTAAGCGCATAAAGGGTTAGCAGTTCGTTTATTTATAATGAGTTTTTGATCCTTAAGGATTGCTGGCAGTCAGGTTTATTCTCTGTTGATTGGTTGTGGTAGGATTTTCTTGGTTTCTTAGTGCATGTGTAATTTAGGTTTGCTGAGTCTTTTGTACTGTGAATAAAGCCTATCATGATCTTTTAGTTGATGTTAAGTCCATTTCTAAAGGTGTGCATATGGATAAAGCTCATATATTGAGATAAGATATTTATTAAGGGGAGATTGAAGATAAGATATTTATTAAGGGGAGATTGAAGCTTAATGTTACTGCTCCTTATTCCTTACTAAGTTAATTAAGCAACAATCTTAGCTCAACCAATGAAGAATCTATAATGTTTGCTACAGTTTTCTGTATTGAAGATAAGATATTTAGTAAGGGGAGATTGAAACTTAATATTACTGCTCCTTAGTCCTTACTAAGTTAATAAAGCAACAATTTTAGCTCAACCAATAAAGAATCTATAATGTTTGGTACAGTTTTCTGTATAGTACTCTCTCTCTCTCTCTCTCTCTATTTACACAGCATTATGTGACCTGATGAGATACATGATGCTCTAATATGTGGATGAAAACTGTCTGTTAAAAATGAAAGAAGATCAAAGCTTGCAAGTAGCATGATATGTTTCCTAGGAATTGTTTGACTCTGATGGCTTTAAAGCATGCTATGTTGCTATCTTATATTACTAACTTGCAATGATTATGAAACTAATTTATGAGTTGCATATGCTCATTTTGATGCTGTATTGTAGGAAAAATGATTAAGCTATTTAAAGTGAAGGAAAAGCAGAGGGAGCTTGCTGAAAATGCTAATGGAAATACACTGGTTAAGAAGCAGAGTGCAGGAGAATTGCGGCTTCACAGAGGTAGGCCATGTCGAAGTTTTGCATATCTATCATTGTCTACACTTTCTTTTGCCAAGGTATCAGAAAAGATGTGTGTCCCTGTTCAAGTTTAAGAAAGCAATAGATAATAAACATTGAATATTGCAAAATTGTCTCATAGTGAGTCAAGTTTTTGTTTATTGAGAACTTGCAGTGGTGCATCAAATTAAGCAGTTTTTATAAATGCCTATCTCCATTTATTTAGTGTTTTTTCCCGTTTCCTTTTTCTGGGTGTTTAAGGTGCTAAATGTTGTGAGGTAAATGGTACCTTGTGCTGCTTTTGCTAGATAAGTTTAAAAATGACAGTCTTGTAAAAAGGGGCAAAAAGATAAGGACCATGAACTGCTATTAGGCTTGTAAATAGTATGTGATATTGTCAGTTCACAACAGACCATTACAAGCCATGGGATACTATTTGTAACCGATTGATTTCTATTGGTGGGACATTTTGCATATCCCAGATGAATTTTAAAATGATAGCCTAGTAAAAAAGGTGGAGAAAAAGAAAAAGAAATTGGTGATATAGGCTTTTGTTCTAATTTTTTGTTTGTTTGGTTTCCGTTTCAGACATTAGTGAGCTGAACCTACAGAAAACATGTACCATAGCATTCCCCAATGGCAAGGATGATTTAATGAACTTTGAGGTTACTGTCCGGCCTGATGAAGGATACTATCAGTGAGTGCTATATCGTGCAAAGTCTCATCCTGTCATAATCAGTCTGAGTCCTATATTGTTTTCAGAATTTGCATGGTCGTTGTTGTTTTATTTAAAGAGATTTAGCATGAAAAGATTAAACTTTTTTAATCATCTCAGTTCTTCGAAGTAAGGAATTGAGTAGAACATGTTTTCCTACTTGTTGTTTAACTTATATAATGTTGAAGTACGATATTAAATAAGGATCTTGTCTAATGATCTAAAACTTGAGAATTGGCTTCTTTAGGGATCTAATTGTAGGGTTTTGAGATGTTTGGATGATTGGTACTCCCGAGGGCAAGGATTTAGGTATTTTGAAATCATGAAGTTGAAAAATGCTCTCTCCTTTACGATCACTTTCTTTTATTTTGGTGGTTGAGACTGAGGTGTATGAATTTTGATATAGGAGGTTTAGACTATACTGCCTAACTCGGTGTGCTTTTGCAGAGGCGGTGCATTTATGTTCACATTTCAAGTTTCTCCCATGTACCCTCATGAGGCGCCAAAGGTCAAGTGCAAGACAAAGGTACTCTATCATGTCTTTTTCTCTCTGCACACATTTTTCTTTAGATAATGTTACTCCCATGTTAAAAGTTGCCTCAATGGTAATTTGTACTTACAGGTATATCATCCTAACATTGACTTGGAAGGAAATGTCTGCCTCAACATTTTAAGAGAAGACTGGAAACCTGTTTTGAGTATCAACACTATTATATATGGACTCTTTTATCTCTTTACGGTATTGATTATTCTCTTACAAGTTTTTTTTGGAACAACTTGGTTAGTGTCTTAAACCTCATCTTGTTTTTGTGAGTGCAGCAACCCAATTATGAAGACCCCCTTAACCATGATGCAGCTGCTGTTCTAAGGGACAACCCTAAGTTGTTTGAGTCCAATGTGAGACGAGCTATGTCTGGTGGCTATGTGGGGCAGACCTTATTCCCACGCTGCATGTAGAAGCTGCTTTTTTATACACCAGATTCATCCTTATAAGATATGGGATTGTACATTTGGTTATCATAGGTTCTCTCTTCTGGTGTACTGGGACCTGAATTCTTCAAATCAGATAAGTTGCGGATATGAAACCGGGTGGTGTAACTCTGTGAAATGTTTAAGATATTGTCTGGAAAAATGTTATATTCTCATGAGTTTGATGTGGATCATTGGGGAATTCTAGAATGGAGGTCCGAATTGCAACTTAATGTCTATTTATTTCCTTAATTAAAATGGGAAAGAACATGTATTCTACTTGTTGTCAAACTTATTTAATGTTAGACATTAATCAATTTAATCTTATCTTCTATTGAATTTATTTTGATTTATTTTACTTTATAGCAACATAATTTGCCCGTTGAACCATAAAAGAAATATCTTGTTCCTTTGGTGTAAATATAATACCCTGGTACTTATTTAGAATACCGTTTCTTCTCCTGGGTCGGAGTTAACGACATAAATCTTAAATTGAATCAGTAATCTCTTTGAACTCTGTTGATGTGCTTCATGATACTTGTATCAGTCCTCTCAGCTTTGCTTGCTTTTTAATTTCAATTAAGGAAGAAGTTTGGAATGGTGCTTAGATTTTCCTTAGACAGTGAGATGCTCTTTCTGCTTTTGTTTGCTCAAATCATAAAGCGACCACTTGGTCAACAAACAACGCATTACACTTTTGCTCACTTTAGACATTTCATGTAGAGTTCTAGCATAAAACATGTCTAAATACACCAATGGACAATTAATAAAGTTGCAAACTCTAAATGCAAGTGATCAAAATGAAGCATAAGCTTGAGTTCGTCGTTCCAATCTTAGACAATTTGGTTGTACATCTCCTAACACCTTATTCGGTCACATCCGATTCTTATCGCTCTACATGGCTCTAATGACATCAAGTTTTCTTAACCATGTAATAGTTTACTGATTGAAGTCTTGAAGAACCAGTCTTAAGAGTACGTGGACGAGTACAAAACCAAGTCACAAAGTACTCACAAGAAAGAGAGAATGAATTACAGGTTTGAAGTTGCCTACTTCCAACATTAATAACATTTTGAGACCTTGCTTACCTCATTCAACATACAAAGTCGAGTGTAAGGCCTCACAATCATACTATCGTGTTCACATCACAAACTCTTAATTCGGGATCCCAAAAGGGTCGACCTATATTTGCCAATGTCAAAACTTCACCACGTGTCAGAGTAACTACAAACGTCGACGCCAAGCTTTTATAACTCACTAGGAAGTATACAATACTCATCGCTCTATCAACTTCCTCCAATGTGAAAGATGATACCAATCACTTCAACACTACCTTACAACTTCCCACACTAGGGTGAGACACCACCGATTCGTCGTAATTCATGCTAATCCTCAACCAAGCATGTACGACAAATGTAAACTCTGTCTCAATGACTATGTGCAAACAAATGAGTCATCTAACTCGAATAGAATTTATGAAACCACCTTGAGTTCTACCAATATTAAAATCTCTTTTCAAACATAATCTTTATTTACAGGATCTATCACTACGGGATTCTGAATCTTAATCTCAAACTAAAGGACTTCATCTCCATTTCATTATCCCAACAAGGAGGGTCCATACACAATCCAAATACTATACTCATGCACAGCAAATCTCATACTCTGTGACTCAATAATATACTGATCGAGCCCCAACATGCAATCTCATAACATAAACAATATTCAAATACATTGCACAAGTTTATCCTCAATATATCCAACACCCATAACACATGCACAAGTTTTCCTCCATATACTTAACAATCCAAACCAGAATATTTTTACATTCATAATCCTCAAGTATGCCAAGTTTTCTAAGCTCTAAATCTACAATCTCAATTTATTGCCACTCTTATCCTATGTCGTGGTCCGTGTACTGTGAGAGAGCTAAGTGAGAAAATACTCAAGGAAACAATGACCTCATTCTCAAGTAAGTTTGGATTTGACAAAATCATAAGAAATTTTATGTAGTCATCTAGGTGCTCAAGACAAAGCAATAGTCAAGACTCTATCAACAATCACTAGTTCAAGCGCGAAAGCCAAGACCAACAAGATTTCATTATCAAGGAAGGAAACGCATCCAAGACACACAAGCAGGACATATCAAAAAAATATAACCAAGGTGACAACAATGCTCTTTAGCTCAATGCATAATAGCCACTGTCATAACGCAAACCAGAGTTAAGATATTTCAAGGGCACATAAGAGAACTCTTAGACTACTAAAAGGTAGCGAGTCGGATTTAAGGAATGACACCAAGAATATGGACACGACTTTAAAGTTGCCGCTAAAATTTAAAATTGTAAATAAAAATTTTCGAGAGAGAATTTCCAAAACCCTTTTTATGTACTCACGAAAATCTACCAGCTCTGAAATTTCTTAAAAGCCACTTTCAGAAAATTTTGATGCGCTAGCGCAGACTTTAAGGCATCAAAGATTTTAAAACATTTTTTTAAAAACAAGAGTTCGAGGAACAATTTCTCTGATACCACTTCTGTAACACCCCAGGATGGGGTGCTACAGTAACCACGATTTTAAGCCAACATGTCTGAAGGTCATGCCGACAACTCATTAACCTAAAATCGTAGACAATTTAGTAGGTAAAATTAATTTTTAAACTTAGGTGGCACCACAAGAGTTTCACAAAACATTTATCAGAGTTTTCCAATTTCGCAGAAGATGAACAAATTAAAGGGCTAATTAAAAACTTTAGCGACAACAATAAAAACATATAACAAAATTATTACTTTAGGAAAGCACCTTTATAATTTTTTGTAAACACTATAGAAAATGACTCGAAGGATAGAGCATGACAAGTGAGTACGGCTTGGGCGAAGCACTAGGTAGGTAATGAGACTTTCACACACATAGCTCCCTCTATCTATCCCGTCACAGTACACAGTACCTGTAAACAACCTGTTGTAGGGGTGAGCGTCGTCCTCGCTTTTTCACATATAGACCCACCAATGCTAGGTTTGAAATCCATAAAACTATATATATATATAATATATATATATATATATATACACACACACACACACAGTCCGGATCAGGAGCGGGGGTCCGTTCCTAAGCTTAGGAACGGATTTCATCATTTTGACCCACTTCCCGATCGAATTTCCTCAAACTTCCTTCTAGACATATCTATATCATCTTGTGTAGATCATCTCTGCAAAATTTCAGCTAATTTGGTGATCAGGAAGACCTTCAAACTTATGTTACAAAAAAGATGGACAAACTGGACAGAATTCTGTCCGTCAGTTTTGTAACGCAAGTTTGAAGGCCTTTATGATCACCAAATTGCCTGAAATTTTGTAGAGATGATCTACACAAGATGATATAGATATGTCTAGAAGGAAGTTTGAGGAAATTCGATCGGGAAGTGGGTCAAATGATGAAATCCGTTCCTAAGCTTAGGAATGGACCTCCGCTCCTGATCCGCACTGTATACACACACATAGATTTGAGCTCGGAAAACCATTTAGAAAATATTGGAGGAAAAACTATGCAGTATGCTAAAACATGGGCCAGAGCGCTTAATGTACAAATACAGTCTATAGGGCTTCTCGGATCTGGGTGGCCGAATCCCGGGTTTGTCTATGCTGCAAACCGAGGCCAACTACCTCTGTGCACACGGATGAATAGTAACAAGAGTGACCATTTACAGCGAATGCCTAACATATCACTCAAAGTAGTGTAGCCGTCCAAGAGGGGAAGCTACAGTGGCTACGATTTTAAGCAAATAAGAAGCCAACACGTCCGAAGGACGTGCCGACAACTTATTAACCTAAAGTCGTAGGCTATTTAGTGGGTAAAATAAAATTAATTTTTAAACTTGAGTGACACCAAATAATTTCTTAAAACATTCTTCAGACTTTTTCCAATTTCACGGAAGGCAGACAAATTAAAGAGCCAATTAAAAACTTTAGCGACAACAATAAAAACATACAACAAGGTTTATAAATCAGAAAGACACCTTTACTATTTATGTCAAATAATCTGGTAAATGACTCGAATGATAAAACAGGAAAAGTGAGTACAACTTGGACTAAACATCGAGTAGGAAATGAGGCTTCACACATAGCTTCCTCTATCTATCCCATCACAGTACACAGTACATGCAAACAACCTGTTGTAGAGGTGAGCGTCGTCTCCGCGTGCTCACATATAGGCCCACCAATGAAAGGTTTGAAAACCATATATATACGCATAGATTTTAGCTCTAAATAAAATCATTTAGAAATCCTTGGCACACAAAATCATCATTTTATATCTTTCGAGAAAAACTGTGCAGTATGCTAAAACAGGGGCCAGAGCGCTCAATAAACAAATATAGCCTGCAGGGCTTCACGGATCTAGGCGGCCGAATCCCGGATTTGACTATACAGCAAACCGGGGCCAACTACCTATGCGTCCGAAGATGAATAGTAGCGAGTGTCCATTTATAGCTAATGCCCAACACATCACTGATAGTACACACCACACTTACGGCTCGCTTAACTCTGTATTAGACGAACGTGAGCAGGAAAATCAAATAAATAGGGCATTGCCCGTGGGAGTACTATATACTAGGTTCCGCCACTCTAAGGCCAAACACTAGAAATCAGGACAACAATACTAGTTTTTGATCTGAGTCATCACATAAAAATCATTTACGTCTAGCCTCGGGTTTTCTTGGCCCAATCATAAATCATTTATCACATAATATAAAGAAAACTTTCCCGAGGCATCGACTATGAGCATACAAAAATCATGCACTTTCATATTTAGGCAAAACCACTAACAAAGGGGGTTTAGCTTCCCTACCTGGAATTTTCGTTCCTTACGTAAGCTCCAAGCTTCCAGGAACCGTCTCGGATAAACTGAGGTCACCGCATAAGCTACCTCGTCCAATGAATCACTGCAGAATAGAGTAGCTTAGCAACCAAGAAACAATAACAGTCATGTTGGCCTCAGCATTCCTAGTTTGACATGGAATGACCACATTGACCAAGTTGACCAACCTATTCATTTTTAACTCTTTAACCCTTTTGACTTGTTTTCCGGTTATCAACTCTTTACTTCATTGCCGAAAGTTCGACTTAACTTCCGAATTTTTTTAACCATGTTTAATTTGACGTTAGGGTGTCACATAATAATTCGTTGAATTACTATGCACACCCAACGTGTCTAAACCAAATTATTAACCTTGAGTCGATTTAACAATTTACGTGAATCACTAATTTTTCTTAAAACAGTCAACTTGACATTTCTGGAATTTCATTTATCATTTTCCGATAACAATTTAACACTTTACCCAAATTTCATCGAACTTCAATTATTTACTAAACCATTTTTCCAAAAATGGAACTTTCCCAAAACAGAAACTTTTCTTTAATGGAATTTTTTTCAAAATGGAAACTTTCCCTTTTTACGACTTATCAAAGCTATATAACTCCAAAACTTTTACTAACGTTCGACCACAACCAATTCCTTATCAATGCATTCATTTAACTCCATATTTCACCAATTTTCTGATTATGACTTTTAACTGAACTTTACGAAGTTAAGGTTATTAGGAAAATCGAATTCTACCTCTTCGGCTCACGGCTGGATTCACTGCTATTTCACTGAATTCCGACAAGTTGCCGGAATATTCTGCCAGATTCCAGCAATCATGCCAGAAAATGGCCGTGGCTTCATCGTAGCTCCATTTTACCAAGTTCTCGACATGCACAATCCAAATAACATGAATTAACACCAAATCAACAATAGTAACAACACAGAAGACTACAACAGGATCCTCACCCCCAAATCCGAAGCTGCTGCCTCCCAAAGCCTCGTCTCAGTCCGAATCCACTGCTTCCAGCCTCACCGGAGCTCGAGGAACTCGTCATAACCTCAAAACCCGGTCGCCGGAGGGAGAAACCTAAAACCTAGAAAAACCGAAAAACACAGAATTAGGGTTTTTCGAATTAGGGCTCCAATCAAAGGATCAAGAGCATGAAATGAAGAAGTGAAGATGAGAAGAATGATACTGGTCACGCGCCCCAGCGCCACCTGGATCGCCGGAATCTCGCCAACACAGGCAGGCCTGCAACTCGCCCGATCTCCTGCTATGGTGGATGCTTCGATGAGCTAAGGGCAAAGCTGGGTAGAGGAGAAGGAGGAGAGTCGAACGGTGGTGGTCCGCCGGCCAGTGGTGGCCAGACGACGATGGCTCGCCAGAGAACACCATAGCTCGGGGAGCTCGAGTTGACCCGAAAGGGAAAGCTTTGACCGAGTCAAAGCTGACCCTCCTTTCATAAGGAAATGGACTATCAGGATCTGATCTTGGAAAGATGAAAGATCTGCTCGGGGAGCTCGAGTTGACCTGAAAGGGAAAGCTTTGACCCAGTCAAAGCTGACCCTCCTTTTATAAGGAAATGGACTATCAGGATCTGATCTTAGAAAGATCAGACGGTCCAGATTTAAAGAAGGGTAAAAGTAAATCTGAAATGATAAAAACTATTTTACTGGTATGGTAATTAAAAATTACCAGAAACTTCAGAAATTCACAGAAAATAGATGGATGCTCCGAAAATATTTCAAAAATACCTGAAGACTCATGTCGACACGTAATATGACATCGAGTCCTTAAATGAGGAATTTGAAGAATTTAGAAAAACTCAAAAATGAACGTGGTTGTTAACTCGTTAAGTTACCGAGTGCGACTTAAACCTTAGTAACTCGTCATTAACCAAGGTAAAAATATACGGGGTCTCACAAGTAGCACGCCTCACTTACGACTTGCTTAACTCTGTACGAGATGAGCGTAAGCGGGGAAAAATATAAACAGGGCATTGCCCCTCTGGAGGTTTACGGTCATCGTCACCGTGGGAATCATAGTCTAAATACTAGGTCTCGTCACTCTTAGGCCAAGCACCGGAAATCAGGACAACAGTACTACTTTTCGATCCGAGTCATCACATAAAATCATTTGCTTTTGGCCTCGTCTTTTTTTGGCCCAATCATAAATCATTTATCTCATAATATATTGAAAACTTTCTCGAGGCATCGACTATGAATATACAAAGACAATGCAATTTCATGTATAAGCAAAACCACTAGCAAAGAGGGTTTAGCTCCCCCTACCTGGAATTGTCGTTCCTTACGTTAGCTCCAAATATCGCCTCGGTAATCCAAGGTCTCCGCGTAAGCTATTCATCTAATAAATTATTGTAAAATAAAGTAACCTAGCAACGAAGTAAGAATAACCATCCAGTTGACCCTAGCATTCCTAATTTGACTAGGAATGACCACATCCAATTTGGTGATCGTTAAAGCTTTGAACTAACTGAAATCAATTGACGCATCAAATCTGCCAAACATGAGTCGTTCATGCTTATAATTTTAATTCACAGTTTTGAGCACCTTATCGATCACCAAATTGGATGAAATTTTACAGAGATGATGTACATATATAAATCTATATATTGGAAGGTGGAGAAGTGATTTGGTGATCAAAAAGTTGGTGCAATCTTTGATCCCTCATATATATCATGAAAAGGGATCCTTCATTGGAAGGGGATTGTATATATAAAAGGAGAAAAAGTTTGGGTCTTGTCGAAATCTGTCCAGAATTAGCTTGTGGAGCTATATATAGGTATGTATATGTGTATATATGTTGATTTTGAGTTTTATTTGAGTTGATAAATTTTGAGTGTGATTGAGTTGATCTACTTTGATTTGATAATATATATGAACATCTACTATGTATTAACAACTTCATATATATTATCAAATCAAAGTAGATCAACTCAATCACACTCAAACTCTATCAACTCAAATAAAACTCAAAATCAACATATATACACATATACATACCTATATATAGCTCCACAAACTAATTCTGAACAGATTTCGACAAGACCCAAACTTTTTCTCCCGTTTTTATTTTTATTTTTTCAAATGAGCTGTTGTCTAGATCTGCAAATATAAGACATTTTAGCCAACAAAATTATATATTTCGTCACCTAAACTTTTAAAATTTGGTTGGTTAAAGTTCATAGACTGTAGCTGACAAAAAAATTAATTTAGCCGACAAAAATATCTTAGCCGACAAAAATTAATTTGTCGGCTAAACACGAATTTGGTATTGTGTGGTTTGTCGGCTAAACACCTTTTGGTATTGTGTGGGAACAAGTAGCATTTCTCTTACATAGCAACTCCAAAACAGTATTACTATTCATGAAACCTGGTGGCGCATGCATCAATTAAATCAAATTGCAGTCATATTGGTAAGAAATTCAACGTCAAAAACCAAAAGCCTAGAAAATAAAGGGACAGTTGAACATCAATTAAATTTTCTCAAGTCATCTACTTTCCCACATCCAAAGATTCAAATTTTCAAGATCCATTCCTAAATAAGGCTTCTTGACTGGAGCATGGACTTAGCTGGAGCTTGTCCAGCTCTGATACCAAAACTGATACAGGACCTACTGCTAAGGCACAGGATCAACAACACAGACAAAACATATATCAGAATCACTCCCTGTTTCTCACCAAAATAAGGCTTCTACCGTCAGCGAAAACGAAATGGAACAAAATTGTTAAACGGTTAAACCAAACTGCAAATGCTACGAGATCAGGATTAATATTGTAAATTGAAGAATTTAAAGTAGAAGGGGATTATTTAGAACAATAGTATGTGCACAAAGAGGAGACCGAGGATAATGATTTTAAAATTTCAATGTATATGCCAAGGTATTTCAGACAATTGAACAATCAGTAGTGATTTGAATGTTCAAATGGACACTTGTTTCCATCCAGGAAAATAAAAGGAACAAAAATTCAGATCTAGGAGGGGGGAAGGAAACTCAGTCAATTAGATTAGATCAACTTACAAGATAATTCCGCTGAAGAAGAAAAAGACATTGTGAAGTTCTATAATGGAACAAAGAAAGGCAACGACGATTCTCAATCTTTCCTATTTTTGGTGATTTTCCTCTTTCCATGTCTTTTAAGAATAAAAAATCTCAGGGATGGTGGGTATGGCAAGCATATGATCACCAACCATAAATATCAGAATCTAAAGTCAGGCTCGACATCCATTGCCCAAGCAAACTTAGCCAGGAGAGACTTCTGGAATATCTGTGTCAATAGCAGACGGTAAAGATTATTAGCATCTGCTCTTTATACACTCACAAAACCACCTATTGTTCATTCGATGACATAAATGTGGAGCATATCTATTGGTAGTAACTCCCATTGATTGAAAGAAATTAGGATTACCCACCTTCTCAATGGGAACTTCATGTCGCTTGCACCATGCAACGGTTATTCTAGGATCAAGATAGTTGATTTTTGATGTTCCCAATGCAATTGTCTTCATGTCATCTTTGGTTTGCATATCCAATTTTATTTTATCAATCTTTTTATTGGCATCAGCTAACTTCTTCTGTAACCTGTAACAAATATAAACAAATAAAAAACTAACTGAACCACTTTATTCACACAAAAAAACTAAAGCAAACTAAAAGTTGTATTACGCTTCCGGTGTCAAATTTCTCTTCTGTTTTCCATCAGCATCTTTCAGAGGAGGCTTTCCATTTCTTGCCCTTTCTAAATCTGTCTTTAGCTCTTTTACAACACCCTGCAACCAAGAAAGGAAAATTAGGCCTGGTATTTTGTGCTCAGGATTCCATCAAAGATACAGATAAGGTCATCCTGTCATTACCTGAAGGTCACTAAGCTTTTCCTTTAGCTTGTCCATTTGTGATTCATGAGACTTTGACACAGCACGCTGATGGTTACAAATTATAGCAACCTGCATAGTAAAGTATGAACAATTATAGATGCCACTTGCTGAAAGAGATTAGTATAATTTCTCATGGGATGGATTGTCTTCACCTTCTTGTTTGCTGTATCATAAAAAACCTTTTTCTTTAACACATCTCCCCCTGTAGTTTCCTGGTTTAACTGCCATCAGAACATTGATAAATAAGAATCAGTGTAACAGGTTCCTGATGGCCTTACTGAATATTTTACAATAATATCAGTCATGGTCTGTAGAAAAATACGAAATAACATGCTTTTATATGCTTGTGGAAACATCTGATGCTAAGGTGATGACAATGTAGCACAAACAAAGCAGATACAGCATTATGTAATAACATTCAACTATTTAGGGAGGTTGCATGAACTTCTATTCATGGACAGTGTATATTCTAACCTGTAGTAAAGAAAACTCTGCATGTTGTTTCTTTCATTTAATCTAAATAACATCAAACTTCAAAATAGAATCTAATTTTCCTCAGAACTATAAGTCAATAACATCAAAGCTGCCAGGCAGTATGATTATTTCACCCCATCTGATCAAAAGAGATTAGCTTGGCAAACAAATAAGAAAATTATTACATCTTATCAGTCTTTTCATAGCAAAAGTATAAGGTTTGAGGTATATTATCTTATCTCACAATAAAAATGAATCTAATCATTGTATATCTATATGACATTGGAATCAGCTGATATGTAAAATGTAAAAGTGCACAGCAAAAAACTTTAAAGTTCTAAAAATAAGTGAAGACCAGCACCAACTTACTTCATTATCCAATGTGATGGATGCATTGTATGTACGGAACACTTTTGCAGTAAGACCAGGCATCAATTCCTTTAGATGCGCATTTAATTTACTGGTATCTAACTTGTCAAAGAGATCATCACTATCCTTTTTCCCTGAAGCAAATAGGAAATAAGAAATTTAATTCATGAACTTTTAAGAGTCATTTGTACACAAGTATATGGATGACATATGACTGTAATAAGGAGGTTCAAAGTTGCGATCAACTTTTTGTGAAGTCTGCAGCAAGGGCGTATGCTACTGATAAAGTATATAATATAACAAGGAAAGCTCCATATAATGGACGTCGGCTCCTCCCTCCCTTCCCCTCTCTCACCATTTATACACATGTCTGTGTTGTGTGTAGTAGCCACACAAAAATGCCAAATATTAATTCAGAAATCAGCTACTCACCTTCCTGAAACTTTTTTATTTCCTTGTAAACAGCAGGTTCTACTTCAACAGTATTTTCATATCGGATGGAATCTTTACCGAGGAAGTTAAACTGATTTAAAAAGCACAAGAAAAACAAAAGTTGACATGTCATTTTCAAGTGATTAAACAAACTTATAAACAATCTGCAATGACTTGGAATTTCAAAAAAGTACCTCCAATGAGTTGGGGGGAACTGCTTTTACATTCTCTACTTTTAATGTGCAGCAACCGACAGTATCAGCTTCATCATCATCCTGTTAGCAATAAATGACCATTCGTAAATAACCGCCTTAGTGGACTTTTTTAGAATAAATGAATAACTGATTTGACCTATCATGTTTATTCTCCCTCTCCATAAGAAGAAGCAGCACAGATATGGTTGACACTATAGGGTGTATTTTACATTATGATATTAACACTAGTTAACCTACCTTATTAAACAGTACTCGGAAAAGTTGAAGTGAATTACAACGGAAGAGTGCTCTCTCTCTCTCTCTATACATATATATATATCTGTGTGTGTGTGTAATTCATAACATTGTGAAGGAATCACATGAGCAAGCAGTCTTGAATTTGGTATAAAAAAATCTGCATAGGCTTAATTAAAGTACAACAGATTATACCTTCTCATTTCCGGCCCTAAGAGCAAGTTTGTCGATGAGATAGGTAGCAACAGCTATTTGCCTCTTTGCAGCATCTCTACTTGTAAAAGCCTTAGTATATGCAGCCCTGATATCTCCTATGTACTCCTGTAATAATAAAAAAAACAAATTTTCTATCAAAAACGGGGCAACCCTCTTCGACATTACCACATAACCAATCACTATCATCAAAAGCCTATAGCTCATCTCCATCTAAACACCTTCAACATCCTTGCTTTCTCATATTTCTCCTTGTCGCTTTGCCCCTTTAAGGAACTGCTAGCTGCAAGAAATACGTATTTGAACTCCTTTGGGTTGATTGGATCATTCCAGAAAGCCAACCATGTAACCGTATTGTCATGCCTTACTTCTTTCCACCTGCATAAAAAAGTGCACCAAGTTAAAGTCAAAATAGTTCCAGAGGAGAAGATAAATCGATCAGGAAAAAAAATCCTTTAATTCCAAGACAATGAAATGGAGCAGAAGAACAAACCTTTCACCCGGAATGGGGCATTCGGGGATGTCGGCATTTTTTCCTATATTTATTGTAACTTCACTCGGACTAATCCTCCTCTTCAGCTTTCCTGACTGATACCATGAGAAGTGTAGTTAATGCAACATGAAGGAAGGAATAGTCAGAAACAATGTAAGCACTTCAACAAAAATTGCATATCCAACTATCTTATGAACGAATTAGTTATTACGTCACAGAAATCAGAAAACTCAAACAAACCTTGGGATGCTCGCCACGGCCTCGGAATAATCCAGGTGGTTCAACTCTGAAGTTTCCAACCTGTATTGAGATTATAATCAGACACACGGGTAATGGTTAAATGCAAACAAGAACAGAGCTATGATACTATCATCTATATCACATTATAATAGACCGGAAAATGGACCACAAGAAGCATATCAGATGTGCCATATGTTGGAAGATATATAGCAGATAGGCAGACGGCTAAAGTAATTAGGAAAGATAATCAAAGCTAGAGATAACCTTCTCTTTTACACCGTCAACAACTGCCCACATATACTTCTCCTCTTGTTTCAATTTCTCTTCCTTGATAGCCTTCTTCTCCTGCACCAACAGATATCCCATGACAGTTAAGCAACAGGACAAGGGAATCATCTCCAAATAGAAAAATTTGTCACCATATGTAAGCCCCTACTGATTTAATCTAGGAAATTATAGATCAGTCTGATATAACATACGAGCAACGGGTACAGAGAGGCTAAATGCATCTCTCACATGTAAAACGACAAAGGTTCAGGAAACAAAGGCATTGATCATCTTAACAACACATTATAAATAATCAGTACAAAGGACTTGATATTGACATTAGATATTCCAACAGTAAAGCCATGGAGAAACATGTTTTACAAACACTTGCAAAAAAAGTGCATTGGGGATAAGGACTGTCCACAGCACTAACGAAAAAACAACCAAAAAAATTGTTTCATCAATAATAAGTCGATAGTGATAGTATTGGATCAGAATGATGCAGCAAGTATAATAACATTAAGATCCCAAAACTTGACAAATATGAGTAGAACACTATACTGTAAAATTTAACTTGGGGGATGAATACAGATGCCATGTCTGTCAAAACAACATAACCTCAGCAACTCATATTGCTTAAAACATAAGTTAGCTGTAGAAAAGCGAATCTTCCAGTAAAACCAATAATGGATATAAAGACAGTTTTATGAGCATCATCTTTCAAGGTAAAATTTCTTATATTGCTATTAGGGATACCAACTTACTTCTGAACTCATTTGTTTCTTCTTCTCCTTTTCTTTCTGATACCAGTCGTATATTGGTTTGAAATCACAAGCATCCAATTTCTGAATTACATGGTTCTTTCCCAGCAACTTACGCCAATCATTCCAGAAGTTGTCTCTGAACGTTTGTTTCTGCACATACTCTGTATCTATCATCACTGCATACATTGTTGCAACCTGTAACGCAAAACACTTTCAGTCTAATAACTTCCGGAAATGAAAACACAAATGATATAAATTTGTCAAGGAGAAAATAGATCGGCAAGTGAAAGAAACCTCCTCTTGTTCAGGAGTCAAGCTGACTGGCTTCCCATTATAAAGCATCTTAACCCCGTGAGGCTTGTAAGGAGGTGGGAAAATGACACCATTGTGCTCTAAAGTAGTCCATTTTTTCTGCCCATCGTTAGAGCCTGGCCCTTCTCTTGTGGACTTAGAATACTTAGAAAACTTATCTGCCTTTTTGTCTTTCTGGATCTTTTTCTGGATTGGGAATGAACTGACTTTAGATACAGTTTTCTTTGTCAGAGATGATTTATTAGCAGATGTGGTATTTTTCATTCTCTGGGAAAGCGTCATTTGATCATCATCTGCCTTCGGCTCTGTTTTGCCAGACACCTGCTTGCTCTTTACAGATGTTGAAGACTCTCCAATTTTTGGCTTTTTTATTGAAGATTGCTCAGAACAATTCCCCTTATCTAGAGGCCTCTTACCTGACACCACAGAAGAGCTTTTCCCTGTATCTATTGTGCTTGAACCATTCTTCTGAACCAATGGCTTCCTTTCTTTAGTGTCACTAGGCATACAGCCTGATTTTCCCACATTAGGCTTATTAACCCTTGCTGCTAAAGGTTTATTGTCTTCATCATCTGTATCTTCCTTTTTGACATTGTTTATTTTAGCCTTCAATCTGGAGTTTATCGGCTTTTCATCATCAGAATCACTATTGTCTGCAGCAGGATGTTCAATAGGAGTATTTTCCTCTTTAATTGAGACAGATTTGTTCTGTTCTGATACTTCTTTCACGATTGCTGCGGGAGATTTAACTGGTGGCGCCTTTGTAGATGGAGCCGTCTTATCCTTTTGCACACTAGAGTTTACACCATTGAGAGAATGTACCCCGGAGACTCTCCGTCGTTCTCCATCACACCTCTGAGAAGATAATTTCTTTGTGTCCGTGTTCAACTGATTTTGTTTAGATGCTGTAGACCGTTTGAAAACTAATGGTTCTTCCTCATCAGATGTGTATTTGTTAGTAGAATTCTGATAAGCCATCAGCAAACTACTGGCATGGATCATGCAAACAGTAACATATATTTCAAAAACGGTACACTCAACAATTACAATTAAAACCACATAGTTATCTACAGACAACACAAGACATGACAGTACGTCAACAACAGACAATCAATTAGAAGATAAATTCTAAACACATCTTAAAAAAGACACATTCTGTCTGATACTTCTAAACTCCTACATGTACACTACTTCTAAACTACAAACTTGTAAATCAGAGCAAGAGGAACAATTTTTATACCTGAGGCTAAGACCAATTCGGCTCCCAATCGCCACCAGAATCTCCGCCCCCAATTCTGCAAATCCAGAGTTCAAACTCAATTCTTGGTTTCGATGGCCTACACAGCCATGCTCAGAAGAAGAAGACGAACCAAACTCACCTTGCTTCAACCCTAATCGCCGTCGAAACACACGTGAACTCCGGCAAGCTTCTCGGCAGCGAAACAAGGTGAGAGGAGAAGAGAGAGTTTCGTTGCAAATTGCAACACAAATCTTTACCTCCTTTTACTAATATGTAAACGGTATTTGTTTGTGGATGATGTAAGGGTTAGCCCATAATATAGTAGCATTCCATGGCCCGTTCGGCCCATAAGTAGCTAGTTGTCTTGAAAATTATCTGGAAGTTATGTTTGAAGATTCACATATGGAATGAAGATCAGTTTGAACTAGTTCTCTTATCTTGTTTATCCATTTTACAGTACATTGATCCCAACAATTTCTGATTTTTTTCTAGGGTTTCTATAATAAAACCCCCAATTTTTATATTTATACTACCTTTAAAAGTAAACCCTAAACTTTGACTATTCATAACTTCAACATACGACATTCGTTTTACGCATGTCACGTGTCTACAGACTAGTATTGCCGAGTTCTATAACTTTCATAAAAGAAGTTTTAGGAGATACTTAACAGATCAAAAAGTCAACTTAGAGCACTTAAGACGAAAGGACTTCGATAATTTAATTTCTGAAAACTCCACGTCATAAGCCTGAACAAGTAATTTTCACACAATAACACTTTATTAACACCAAAAATATTACAAATAAATTAGAATAAAAATTCAGGTTACTACAATCCACCCCCCTTAAAAAGAATTTTGTCCCCGAAATTTAAAACACCACTACTCCCCAAGAATAAAACTTAGCATATGAGTGCGAACAGTAACATTCACTACCAGAACAACTACTTTAGCTGACAAAATTTTTTCGTCGGCTAAACCCTAAATTTCGTCGGCTAAGAAGTCGTCGAAAAAAACCGTCGGCCAAGACTTTAGCTGACAAAATTACTGTTCATCGTGGGCTAAAGTAATTTATTTAGCCGACGAAAAAAAAATTTCGTCCCTTAATTTCTGGACTTTAGCCGACGAAATTTTGGACCTTATCAAATTTCGTCGGCTAAAGCTATTATTTTTATTTATTTATTTATTTAACTATAGCTGACGAATTTTAGGTTAATTCGTCGGTTAAAGTTATTATTTTTTTAGTTTTTTTTTTTTAAACTTTAGCCGACGAATTTTAGGGTAATTCGTTATTTTTTTTTCTTTTTTTTTAACTTTAGCAGAAAAATTTTATTAAAATTCATCGGCTATAGTTATTTTATTTTTTCATGTTTTTTTCTTTTTTTTATTTCTTATATTTTTTATTAAAATTTTTTTGCTTCTTTTTCGTTTTTACACCGGTGGTGGAGAAGGAGAAGAGGAGGAGAAGAAGAGGATAAGAGCAAAGCTAGGAGGAGGAGAGGGGAGCTAGGGGAGGAGGAGAATGTCAGGAGAGGGAGAGGAGTAGGATGAGGAGTACGTTGTTGCCGCCGGAGTAGGAGGAGGAAGAAAGATTAAGATATAGAAAATTTTGAACTTTAGCTGACGAAATACTCTAATTTAGTCGGCTAAAGTTCAAAATTCGTAGGCTAAAATTTCAAAATTTGAATTTTTAATTAACTTTAGCCGACGAATTTTAATAAATTTCGTCGGCTATAGTTATTTATTTTATTTATTCATTTAACCTTAGCCGACGAATTACCCTAATTTCGTCGGCTATAGTTATTTATTTTATTTATTTATTTAACTTTAGCCCACGAATTACCTTAATTTGGTTGAAAAATCACGTAATTCTGGTAAAGTCTCGGTGCCGATAGTTGCAGGTAACCCAATTTTCCATTCTTTCTCCCTAGCGGTAGCCCTATCTCCGGTGGTTATTTTTTCATAAAATTTTTATACCACTGATTGCGTCTCATCGATTCTTTCTCTCAAGGTCCGGGCAAAATACGTAATTTAGACGGTCAAATGACCGTTTTCGTGCGTTAAGGGGTTTGACTTACGGGATTGACCGTAAGGATCGAGCCCTTAACGTTGTCAGATTAAGTTGAATTTTTTCCTATAGACATATTTCAACATAATGATCATATCAGACGGTCGGAATTTTGTTTCTGAACTTTGATCATCGGAATCACAACATATCTACTAATGTTGTATAACTTGTTTACTAAGCTTTAAGTAAATGTTCCGTTTCTAAAACAAACTCTACGTAGAAACTTCAAACACAAAAAAGTCGTAAAAATAAGATATGACCGGAATGGTGAAATATGTCTACGATTGAAAAATCATGTAATTCCGGTAAAGTCTCGGTGACGATAGTTGCGGTCAATACAATTTAGGGGTTTGACTTACGAGATTGATCGTCCGGATAAAGCCCTTAAATTTATCAGATCAAGTTGAATTTTTTACCAGACATATTTCAACATATTGATAATTTCTGATGGTCGTATTTTTGTTTGTGAATTTTGATGACCGGAATCACAACATGCCTACTATTTACCATTATTTATCTATATGGGGAGCCCTATCATAGAGAGGTAAATGTCTCAAAATTTTTAGATGGACAATTGCGTCTCATTATGATGAGAGTTTGTTGTGTTGAAGGTTCGACCAAAATACCTCATATATATAGATATGGGCATTTTTGTGTGTTAAGTGTTTAGAAAAACTTTATTTTGAAGCCTTAAACGAACTCGGATGGCCAAAAAACCCATATATCATGGTAGTAGCCATGAGTTTGACTCGTACGGCCGTTCTGCTTCTAAATTGGTATCACAATAGTCAATCGGACACTGAAATATCCGTAGTGCAATTTTGTATCTAAAAGGTACTTTAGCCGATGAAATACCCTAATTTTGTCGGCTAAACTTTTCAAATTTCGTCGGCTATAGTCTGTGAACTTTAGCTGATGAAAAAATCACTTTAGCAGACGAAAAAAAGATTCGTCGGCTAAAATTTCACTATAGCCGACGAAAAAATTAGTTTAGCCGACGAAATTTTTTTTCGTCAGCCTGCTTTTGGTTATTTCGTCGGCTAAAGTCTTTTTTCTGGTAGTGATATTTCTAAAATTCTATTTCCTATTTTTAAATGAAAAATATTTTTTGAGTTATTTTATTTCAATTTCCTTAATTCTTTAAATTACAGTAGCTTTCAAAAATTATTCAAAATTTTAGTTTGTCTAGTTTTATCTTTCGAGTCATAATATTAACTTAGACGTCATTACGAGTCCATGAGATTTTTTGAAGCATCGTTCCTTTGTCACACCCCGGTCCCGACGTCGGTGGGTTAAAACCATAAACACCGCGCCCAAGGCGTGAATGGGAAAAGTAAAAGAAAATAAAACAATTTCAAATACTTTTCTCGAAATTACAACAGTAAAACAAGGTATAACGATCTAGCTCACTCCTGATCTTCCATAAACCTTTTCTACTCTTGCACACGTCAATGGAGCGTCACAGTTAGACTTCTAGAAAAACGTGTCCTCATACAACCTGAACAAAGTCTCATAGGGGTGAGCTTACACTCAGTAGGGCCAAACCTTTTTAAGTTACTCTTAACTATATCGTACAAACAAGTTATCAAGTAAACAAACATGAATAACGATAATTCAATGCATGAATGTCATTGCACTCCCTCCACTCAATTACTAGCTCATTAGTCCATACACCCAAGACATAAGAACTTACACATCCAATACCATGTAGATGTCTCGAATATACGACCTAACCTGTCAGAACCCACCCCGAATTAACCCCCTTTAACCAGAGGTGAATCCTGCGGGATCCACCTCAAAAGAGATTCTATCGCAACCTCCCTTAAAATGGATAACCCTTAACTACTTTAGCTAGCGCACACCGAAGACTTTAGTTTATTTCTATTATTTGTGACTGCACCCGCGAATATGATCGGGCTGCCTACGTACCATCTGAGAGGGATCAAACCACTCGTAGTTCAACAACAATTCGTCAACCTCCTATCGACATAGTAACCTTTAAAATTATCTAGAACATACCAACTATCAAACCAACCACACCAATAGTCATTCTTGACTATTTCTATAATTAGTTTCTATAATGATATGCCAATTTGATCAATTTCCACAAACACATCCAAATATCATCATAGTATTATAATTAGGACATCCATTTGCTATGGACACCCAGTTGCTAAATGCAACCATTCACCATACGTGCTAGACTCCGCATAAATCGTAACATAGTCACACCAAGTGACCAAAGCATTGTCGAAACATATTTCAATCTCAACTTAACTCATCACTTCATTATGAATGTGCATCAATTCATCAACCAACACACACAGACACACACACACACACACACATATATATATATATATATATATATATATATATATATATATATATATATATGTGTGTGTGTGTGTGTGTGTGTCTGTGTGTGTTGGTTGATGAATTGATGCACATTCATAATGAAGTGTATATATATATATGTGTGTGTGTGTGTGTATATATATACACACACACGCTCCATGTTTAGTAATTTTCATATCGTATGTCATTTACCCCACTTTAAATTTAGCAAGAGATTCAGATTTTAAACCCCTCTGTTAGGGTTAACATTCAATAAACATATGTCTCGAGATTAACCAGATAATAACACCATCACGACCTTAATTTAGCAACCACAATATATTCCTTAGAAATACTATGGACACCCAAAGTCCCAACAAGAACCATTCCCGGAGCCAACATGAAGCTCTAATATTTCAATCACCACTTAATTACACTTTAACGATTATAGTACAGAATATTTTGATTCCTGGATTATAAATTAATTAACCGTTAATCTCGCTAGACCTCAGAAATTCTGAAACCTATTCAATGTTATACAAAAAATTACAAACCTTGCATCAATAGGCATCTCTCATTAACAACAATTTAAAAAGTATGAAAAACTGTCCAAAAGTGGCAGCGCCATCGCCGGCTCAGTCGCTGGAGGCGGCCAGCTACCGGATTTCGGCCAGCTCCGATCGCTACCAAAATTTTCAGAAATGTAAATCTCAACAAACCTAACAGTTTTCATGTTCAACAGTAAGGCCAATTCAGCCTCTAAGCCGCCCAATTACATGATGAACAGTGAAACCCGATTTGGGGCTAAAAACACTAAAATTTCAAATCCCAAATTCTAATCACACACCAGGAATTGAACTATAGGATTTTAGAGGATTGATATACTCAGTAAGGCAAACAAAACCATACCTAGATTGTTCGAAATGGTGGCCTGAGGAAGGAGAACTCCGACGAGAAGCCAACACTGTGCAGTTGGACTTTGCAGCGTCACTGCTCCCTCATGGCGGCGAGTCGCACTTCACAGCCTACCTAGAAATGATCTAGGGGCGGAGGTGAGTCGAACCAGACTGGTGCGACGGCCTATGACGGCCTGACGACAGAGCATTGGCGCGTGTAACCTCCGACAGTGGGAGAGAGAGAAAGTTGGGGGAGAAGAGAGAGAGAGAAGGGGTGAATTTTCATTTTTCACCCGGTAAAAACCCTATTTATAGCCATTTACCGTAAACAGTAACTTTAGTTGTTAGGCCATAACTTCTTCATACGAACTCCGATTAAAACACACGACATGTCTACGGGTTCGTATTAACGTCCTCTACAACTTTCCCGAAGGAAGTTTCCCTAAATTCATGACTTATCACAAAGTCACATTTTTACGGTAAGGTAAATAACATTTACCACCCGATAAAAAGGTACCTATTAGGTTCGGGTCATGACATAACCGATCAATAATTTATAACTACAGTACCTCTTTTATTAAATTCACGGTCCAGATGTAGCCACCTCTATTCCTATTTTTAATTAAATTTTTGGATAATACCAAATTTTCACAAATTATTAAAAATAGCTTTGATGTCCGAACGATGCTCCGAAAATTCTCACGGACTCGTAAAAATAATTGACTCAAAAGACAAAACTCGACAAAATAAAATTTTGAATAATTTTCGAAAGCTATTGTAATTTAAAGAATTAAGAAAATTAAAATAAAATAACTCAAAAAAATATTTTCTATTTAAAAATAAGAAATAAAATTTCTGAAATGTTACACGAACGTACCCTAGCAACGTCTTTACTTAACACGTCGCCAGTATGTTGCTAACCACAAGCAAAACAAGGGTTAACTAACAAGGCGTACCCAGTCTAAATGCCACTTGAATCTTAAGTCGCTAATTCAACCATTGCAAATCACCCATCCTTCTAGCTTAATCTCGCACACATCCCACGTCCTAAAACAATACATGCCAACAAGCAAATGTATTTCAAAACAGGTACGCACATCCTCAACAATTACAATGAAAACCACATGTGAGACTAGATAGTTATCTATAGACAACATACAATCAATTTGAAGATAAATTCTAATACACATTCTTAAAAAAGGCACATCATGTTTGATACTTCTAAACTCTTACACATGTATAGTACTACAAGTACTTTCCATAAATTTCCATAACAATATATATTGAAAAGAAAAAAAATTTCAGTTGAATGCAACCACTGGTGGAGTTTAATTTATAAATTAGGGCAGGGCAGTGAAACGTCGCTGTTTTGGGGATTAAGAGAAAGAGAGAGAGAGGGGAGCTCTACCGAGTGGTGATCGACATAGATAGAAAAGGGAAGAAAGGTTTGGCCTTGGAAAGGACATGTTTTTACAGAAACAATTAGGAATATTTGACAAGTGCAAAACTGGCCCAACCTTGTTTCTTCTTCTTCACGTTTTTGGCCTCTTTCTCTATTCTGCAAACACTGCGTTTTGAGACTGAAATGTTGACAAGATGTGGTTTGGGGATTTGGGACACGATTAAGGATTTGGGGACAATGTGACCAAGGTCTTAGATGTATCGACATACTGGAGTTGGAGCGGATCGACTTAAATGTGAAGAGATTTTTGGATTTGGGTTGTGTTTTATGTTGGATTCAATGTGTTGTTAGTTTAATATAAGCCGAACTCACGACCTCTGACATACATAGGAGAGTCTAGTGCCACTACACCAACTGATAATGGGTGTTCGTGTTAGTATTTTTGATTCTATTATAAATATACAAGACATCTTGGCTACAAACGTCCTCATTAATGGTTTTGGTGCGAATTTTCATTTTTACACCACTTTTTTATCTAATTTTCTCATCTCCACCGTCTAGTATTTAGATAATATTGTGTAGATCATCTATCGCAAAATTTCAGCCAATTTGGTGATCGTTAAGGCTTTCAAAATCGAAAAACAAATGGACGGATTGAATTCTGTCAAACATGAACGATTCATGTTTATTACAGAAAAACACAATTTTGAGGGCCTTAACAATCACCAAATTGGTTGAAATTTTACAGAAATGATCTACACAATATTATCCAGATACTAGACGGTAGAGATGAGAAAATTCGATCAAAAAGTGGTGAAAAAATGAAAATCCGCACAAAAACCATTTGTGCGGATGTTTGTAGCCAAGAAAATTCCTATATATATAAAGGAAACAAAAAAGATAAGGTAATATAAAGTAATTTTTGTCGTGTTGAGGCGATCAATAAGTCTAATATAGATGAAATTTACCCACTTTAGCCACCCGGTGAAGTTTGACTATAGGGTTTGAGTACAAAAGTTCATGTTATGTGAGTAGTGCCAATCTTATACCAAAGGATGACTCTTCATATTTCAAATCTGGCCAAGATTTCAATTGACTATAATCTATGTTACAATTTTTCAACAATCTCCATCTTGACGTGATTTCAAAAAATGAATAAATGATAAATCAACCATATGAGACACAAAGTCTCGAGATCAACTTAGGGGCTCATACTAACAGTTGTGCGAAAACGGCCTACGAATCATACACACATGAGTCTAATAATGCCAATCATCCTCCCCTCCGCCTTTTCTAATAATTTTGTCGTGCTGAAGCAATCAACAAGTCTAATATAGTCGATATTTACCCACTTTAGCCACTCGGTGAAGTTTGGCTATGGGGTTTGAGTACAAAAGTTCTCGTCATGTGTGTAGTACCAATCCTTATAACCAATGGATGACTCTTCATGTTTCAGATCAGGCCAAGATTTCAAATGACTAATTTATACTACAATTTTTCAACAATCTCCACCTTGACGTGATTACAAAAAATAAATAAATGACAAATCAACCATATGAGACACAAAGTCTCGAGCTCAACTTAGGGGCTCATACTAACTGTTGTGCGAAACGGCCTGCGAGTCATACACACACGAGTCTAATAATGCCAATACTCCTCTCCCCCACCCCTCCGCCCCCTCCCCCAAAAAAACACCATGGCCACCTGGTGAAGATCATGTATGAGGTTTTAATACAAAAAAAACATTAGAATTAATGTGTGTGGTATCATTCCTTATAATCTAAAGATCACCCTCCACGTTTTTGTTGTGGTCAAATGCATCTGACATAAGTCACGTTGTTTCCAAAAATTCTTTCATTCATAACTGATTACTATTTATAGACTTGTAAGGAGTTTAATCTTCCAAAAACTAGGAAAACAATTGCCTATCTACTGCCCACTGCTAGGCCGATTGGACCAAGATTTCTTACTACCGAATTGAAACAGCCTTTATAGATGACGAGAGAGCCTACTCACTACAAGAAGAAGTTGTTTAGCCGACAAAATTTAATTTTCGTCGGCTAGTCTGTGAATGTTAGCCGATGAAATTTGAAAAGTTTAGCTGACAAAATTAGGGTATTTCGTCGGCTAAAGTACCTTTTACTTACAAAATTGCACTACGGTTATTTCAGTGTCCGATTGACTATTGTGATACCAATCTAGAAGCGGAACGACCGTACGAGTCAAACTCATCGTTTTGCTACGACACATGGGGTTTTTGGCTATCCGAGTTCGTTTACGGATTCAAAATGCAGTTTTTCTAACCACTTAACACACGAAAACGCCTATAACTGCATCTATATGAGGTAATTTGATCAAACCTTCAACACAACAAACTCTCACCATGATAAGACGCAACTGACCATCTAAAATTTTGAGACATTTACTCCTCGATGATAGGGCTCCCCATAGGGATAAATAATGGTAAATAATAGGCATGTTGTGATTCTGATTATCAAACTTCACAACCAAAAGTCCGACTATCGGATATGATTATTATGTCGAAATATGTCTATGGTCAATCCCGTAAGTCAAACCCCTAAATTGCATTGACCACAATTATCAGCACCAAGATTTTACCGGAATTACGTGATTTTTCAACCGTAGACGTATTTCACCATTCCAGTCATATCTTATTTCATGAATTTTTTTGCGTTTGAAGTTTCTACGTAGAGTTTGTTTTTGAAATGAATCATTTACTTAAAACTTAATAAACAAGTTATACCATATTAGTAGGCATGTTGTGATTCCGATGATCAAACTTGAGTAACAAAAATCTGACTGCCTGATATGATCATTATGTCGAAATATATCTATAGGAAAAAATTCAACTTGATCAGATAACGTTAAGGGCTCGATCCTTACTGTCAGGACCCACTCCGGGTTAACCCCTTTAACCCGAAGTAACCTCTGTGGAGACCACCTCAAGGAAAATTTTTACCGGAAAACCCCATTGAAATGAATAACCCTACATGCAATTCAACTAAACATTTCCACAACAATAAAATTCAACTAAACTGTACTGGGGTAAACAGAGAATTCTACATGGAAGCAACCTCAATAGACTATATAGCGACAGCAGAATGATTTGACTATGCCTCATCTTCAGTACGCATAACATCCTCTCAGCAACCATGCAACACTGGGTATTTGAAAACGAAGGGCTCAGGAGAAAACATTTAAAAACATGTCGTTAGAGTGAGTGAACAAAAATAAAATACATGAGCGAGAAAATATTTTAATTTAACGTTCTCCCTCTTATTGTTGCGAGAAATCATTTATGTATGCCTCCTTAAGAAATAATCCCAAATCATCATTTCGAAAAATAAAACAAAACTTGCCAATCTCATTGGCTTAAAACTCAGTATTAAAAATAGGGAAAGAGGTTTCACCATGACGGAGAGTCTCTCAGACTAGGGTCGGCACCTTTAAGGCTACTGAGTAATATGACGACCCTTCATGGCAGAGAGATTCCATTATGACAATGAGCCTCTCAGGCTAGAGTCGGAACCCTCTAGGTCTACTATTGTCCCGCTCCACTTCCAAAGTGCCGTATGGCTAGCTAACATCTTTATATATATGACGACCATTCATGGTGATGAAAACAAGTCAATATTATATGACTCCTTCCGTGTAAATTAAAACATGCATCTCATGCATAAAGGCACGGTTCCCCGACCGTTCTCATGCATAAACAATGCATTCCAAATTTAATAAATATAAAGCTGATTTCAGCCGACATGACATAGGGGCTTACAGAAGGGGAGCAACCCACCTGCTTGGCCTCACCGGCTCATAAAACAATGCATTCCAAATTTAATAAATATAACGCTTATTTCATCATATTTAGCATAAAAAACACGACATGCATTAATTCAAAACAAAGGTCCACTCATAGACTTAGGTCTTAGCCTGACGAAATCTGGATAGTTTCTCAAGCGATAATTCTTCATCTCCTGTTCAACGAATAATAGTAAATCTTAATTGTCAAACGAATAATTATTTAAAATTGACAATAATGTTACCCTCAGTCCAAACTCTCAAACTTAATCAACACAAATCCATGACCTTCAACAAAAGCTTAGTAGTCCTTAAAATTTTTCTTCAACTTTAACCGAAAATAACCGATGGCCAGAATAATATTTTATTATCCGTCGATAATATTAAAATTGAAAAATTCCAAAACCTAACCTAAAATCCTCCAAAAATTACCAAATTTAAACCATAGACTTCTCTCATTTTATACTATTTAATGGGCATGAAAAACAATCCAAAAAGTGGCAGCACCGCCGCCAGCTCCACCGGTAGAAATTCTGGTGACCTCCGATCGCCACCAAATTTTAACAGTAGTTTTACCTCATCATTTTGAACAACTTTCTATTTCAACTCAAATGCCAATTTAGCCTCTAACTAGGTCAATCGAACAAAAATGTAAAAACCTGAAATTTGTTTTTAAACTTCAAATCTTCGATTCTCCCTCCACACTCCAAATCAATTCTCCAAACTTTAGGGATGATTAGTACTCCTAAAACCTATTCTAACCATATATAGAACTCACAAATTGGTGGCCTAAGGAGGGAGAAATCTGATCTAGATCTCCTACTGTACACTCGATAATCAACTTGAAATTTCTCCTAAACCATGAAGAGATAGGTTGAAAACCTTACCTAGAATTGAAGTAGACTCAGAGCCGCTCATTTTGAGACTGGCCTCATCACCTGAGGTGGCCTGGATCGGCGACGGCGACGCCGAGAAGGTCCGGCAGAAAATCTGCCAGATTTTCTACTTTTTGGGCTATTTACAGCCTTTTTACGAAATTACCTATATGCTCTTTACTTCGGTCCCTTATAACGTCTTCATACGAACTCTGATTTGAGCGTGTTATATGTCTACGAACTCGTATCGACGTCCTCTACAATTTTTATGAAGAAAGTTTTCCCAAATTCTTGACTTTATGAAAAGTCAACTTTACGGTCATTATACGGTCAAACAGTTACTTTAAATGTTTAACAGTAAAATAATTCTAGGATCGGGATGTGACAATTCTCCCCACCTTATAAAAATTTTGTCCTCGAAATTTCTTTACTCAAAGTTCAACACAGTGGATGACACTACCATTTAAAATAATCTTATCGTTCTCAAGTATCAATTATTTCTTAAAATTCTTTCGAATCGCCTTGCGAATAAATTTGTCAAAAACTCTACACACATGCTCCTTATGATCAACAATCTTTATCGATTCCTCCTTATAAGCTAAATCTCAATAACCGGAAGGCTTTCTACACATTATTTAAGGAAATAGACTCATTCACGTAACGTGAACATACGTGACACAAGGCATCCACTATAACCCCAAGGATACCTAACATATTCCACAAACTCATGTAATCTTGTCACATTTCACATTTATCCAACGTAGCACTCCTCCCTACGTGGATAACCTCTAATACTCCATCATTTTTTGACGCTCGACCACTCTTTTCAGGTCTGCACCAACACATCTGAAATCTTACCTCTGATCGCAATGATCTTCCCTTGAATCATTGATCAAACCGACTCACCGAATTCTTACTATACTCCAATGCATTATGAGATGAGATACGACACTGCCTACCAATTATCCACCGACTGTAATCTTTGTGAAAATCACTATTTTGTTTTCTACAAAAAGATTGCATACTCTGTCATGCTCTGAAAACAACCTTTAGCAACAACTCCCTGTTGCCTAAGCCAGATTATAATTATCCATAGGCTTGTCCACTTTTTTTCACTCGCTAGAAGCATCTAACCCGACAGAGGGCAAAGTTCGTTACCATCACCTGGTTCAAACCTCATGACGTCGGAGCTAAGAGCTCTAGCGTACCACCCACCCTCAGTGAGGACGCCATCCCGCTAGCTAACTAAACTACCATCTCCCCTATTGGAAGAGGAGAGTAACAAGTGACGCGCTTCCACTCCACTGAATGAGGAGCGCTGCCCGCTAGCTAGCTAAAATAAATTCGACAACCCTTATATAATCATTAAATATATAATCCCGTGATATCAAATCCAAACTTATCCCCTTTTTTCCAACAAAGGCCAAATATAAAATATTAATCTAGGCCCTTGGTCAAAATAACATAATCCCGGCAAATGCCAAAACATCAAATATAACCAGCAAATGTCCAATCTTAAATCCCAGTAAAACATCGGGTTCCATTCTCATCTGTACGACGAATCTCTCTCGTTGAAAATCATTTAAACCCAAATAAATCATGTGCGAGCCGAAATCTATAAAGCATAAGAAGTTAACAAAACAAAAACCCTTCACTGAGGTGCTCGCATATACCAAAAGAATCAAAATAAACATAAACCAGAAAACCACAATTTACTGAGAAAATCCACAAAAACCATTAAAATCACAAATCATGGCATTCATTCATTTACGCAAAATAAAAGTTTACTCACAGTACTTAATGCGACTTCCTCAATGCTCGGAATACTCCTCGAGCGCCATCTCGAAATATCCACATGGTCGAGTCCATCTTGCGTTCGACCAGGAGTTGACCAACTAATTCCTTTTTATGACACTTAAATCTTTTAAGCTTGTTTTTTTTCTAATTATCGACTCTTTGCTTACTTGTTGGAAATCCGGCTTAACCCTTAACTTTCCTACACCATTTTAATTTGGCACAAGGTGGTCGCATAATAATTCGTTGAGTTACTATAGACACCCAACGTCTCTTAGACCAAATCTTTAACCTTGAGTCGATATACCGATTATGAAATTATCCAAATTATTTACAACGATCAACTCGATTTTTGACCGAGATTCCTGAGTTGACCAAATTCTCATTTAAAGATCTAATTAACTTATTTTAACCGGTTGACTAAGATTGTCTTTTCTTTTTACCGGCCAGCTTTCTAAAAAAATGAAACTTTCCTAAAAGGGATAGTTCCCAAAATGGAAACTTCCTATTTATGGCAAGTTTTCTGTAATTAGCCGATTTACGATTTAACTGAAACTTTACGAATTTAAGGTTATCAGGAAAATTGATTTCTACTTCTTCGGCTGACGGCCGGAAAACCTGCTATTTCGCCGGATTCCGGCAAGTTGCCAGAATATTCTGCCGAATTTCGGCTCTCTTGCCGGAAATCGGCCATAACTTCTTCGTTTCTTCGATTCCCAAGTTCTCAATCCATAATAGCAGAACACAAACAATTTCAATCAGCATACCAAAAATATAACACAAGAACAACACAGAAACTCTAAACCATTCTCACCTTTGATCTGTCCCAAGATCGAGCCCAACAGTCCATCCTAGCTTCAACTCAATAAGCAGAACCTCCACCCCAACTTGGCCTCCGCTCAAACCCACAACAACAACCTTCAACACTCCTCCAAAGCTTCAAAACAACGATGGCTGCCTCTCAAGCTACATCAGAACACCTTTGGCTCCCAAAAATCATGACAGGTCCCCATAGCCCTCGACGATGTTACTAAAAGTCGAAGAACACGATGGCAGAGAAGCTCAAGCGAAAACCCATAAAAACAGAAGAAGAGGGATTTTCGATCACAACTGCGAATTTGACAAATAAGGACAAGGTATTGAAGAGGAGATGGAGAGGAGCAAGAAAGTACCCTGAATTTGTCGAATCACCGCCTATGTGCCCGGAAAACGGCGAACACAGCCGAGCTCCTCCTCGGTCGATCTCTGTCGTCGATTGATGAATGTTAAATTGAGTGACTGGGCTTTGTAGAGGAGTGTGAGATGAATGTTTTGGAGGTGGTGCGCCGTCATGAGGTGGCTGGACGGCGGCTCTTCGTTGTCCGGCGATCGGAGGAAGCGAGAGGGAAGTAGAGAAGAGAGAGGGAGTCGGGGCAGGGGGAGGTTCTGACCCTAGTCAACCATCTCCCAACTATTTATACTAAAATCGAAGGCCAAGATTAAAACCCTAATCGATCTGACAGTCCAGATTTAAATATGGTAAAAAGTAAATGGTTAAATGGTAAAAAAAATTATTTACCGAAATAGTAATTAAAACTTACCATAAACTTTGGAAATTCGAAGAACATAGACGGAAGCTCTGAAAAATATTCCGAAAATACTAGAAGACTCGTATCGACACGTACTACGACTTCACATCTTTAAATCTATTTTTCCTTCATTCGAGAAAAACTCAAAAATAAACTCGAGCGATAACTTATCAAATCACCAGTCGCAGTTAAAAGTTCTCGGTAACTCATAAAAACCCATGTAAAAGGTAACTTTTAGGTACGGGGTGTTACACACAAACCCTTTCTGAACCCGTAGGTGTTTGCATCTGAACCCGTAGGTGTTTGCATCTGAACCCTTGGTGCTTGCATCCGAGCATTGGTGCCTGAAACTTGCTTTATGGCAACTCTCAATGCCCATCATCTGGCTAAGCGTGGTGCAAGACTAACCAACACTTGGTGGATTAACCTGAAAACATTATAAGCGGACATTTCAGCTTATAAGAGAAAGAGACGTTTGAGCTCTTTGTTGGAGGTTGTTTGGGTGTAAAATATACTTTCCTGGACGAGTTGCATTCTGAACCAGTTTAGTGGTTCATCGAAGATATGATCGGGTATTTATTGAGGTAGTCGATAATTAGGCTATATTAGGCCTATCATGGAGGTCAAGTTATCTAGTATGAAAAAGATATTCCCGGCAAGAAGATATATTAAAGAGATAATTATATTACTTGGAAGCTGTGTGTATCTACTATCTAGAGATCTCTAAGAATTATCAATTGAGGTGAATATATGAACCTACAACAACTTATATGGATCGACACCTGTGGTTAAATTATTTGTACATATTTCTTTCCTAATAGGTTTGCAGTTGAATGTTCGAATTCCTGATAACTAGTAAAAAAATTATGCACTTAAAATTAGCTTAGACAGGTTCGGGATCCTGAATTCATTAGTGATATTATTGACATTGGACCACTGGTACTTGTACCGCAAGCTACCTAAACAAATTATTCACCTATGATCATGTCCAAACCATTCCTCCAATATATATACAGTAGCATGCAAAATTGTTTTTTATTGAAAGAGTTCGACATAGAGCTCGCTTCGACGAGAATTAATTAAGGGTTGACGAGACTGAGAAAATTGATAGTCGAACCATGAAGGATAGCTATAGGTCCATAGGGTTACATCGATTATAAATTTAGGGAGACTTTCTAGTGAGAACGTCTAAGTTAAGGACTAGTTGAGAACTTTTCGGTTTATTCCGTTTTTCGTTCTTATATCCACATCTTAACCGTTTATTTTGTAAATACTTATAAGTAGATCATTTTTATAAATTTTCAACTAAATTGAAAATCATTAAGACATTCATAAGTATGATTTACTAATTTTAAACTTGAACGATTTATGTTTGACAGATTTGGTTTGTCCATTGATTCGATCTAGTTCTAGGTCTTAACGATCACCAATTTGGCTGAAATTTTGTAGGGTTGATCTACTTATATAAATCTACAACTTAAACGGTTAAGATGTCAAAATTTGATCGAAAAGTTAGTCTAATAAGTAATTAATTCAAAAGTCATCAACTATTTTTCAACTTAAAGGTACTTATTAGAATGACTCCTTATAAATTTATTCCTTGGAATGGACGTAAGTGTTTTTTTCCTTCTGATTTTGGATCAGGTTAGTCCAAGTGCATAGCCATGGCAGATTCCAGAACTTGTTATTTTCTAATACATATCATCAAATGCACCGTCTTCTCTTAGAGATGATCTTTACAAACAGCATTAGAATTAAATAGAAGAAAAATAATATATAGTTCCGTCGAATCCCATATATCGTTGTTCCGTCAATACTTTGGATACATATACGCCGTAAGTGCATTGTGCATTAAGTGCATTGTGCATCAATGATTGTGTTCAACTAGCTAGCTGCAAGTATCGCGACCACATATCCAAATTCGCATGTGGTTGAGAATCTAGCTTCATATATATATTCGAGCAGAAAACTAGAAACTAATCATTTCATCTATGAATTTGGAAAATTTGGATAGAGAGCAATCGGAGGCAGCATGATATTGATGTAATTAACCTTTTCATATGTGAAACCCAAGTAGCTAGTTTAGTTCAACGTCCACACTCCACACTCCACACTCCACACATCCAACATGAAAGTTCAAAGAGAAAAATTTGAACTGTTATTTTCGTACAAGTTTTCCTAATTAATCAAACTCGATGAGTATGACATTCGCAAAGGGAAAAGAAAAGGGGAGAAAAATTTTACCAAAGTTGCACGTTTTGGGGCCAAAGAAAATGATCTGTCGAATTCAACCAAGTGGCTCGCGATTTCCAAATTATTGACACAAATGAGTCAAACAAATTGATCATTTTAAATATTTCTATGACCCAAAAAGAAAATTCATTCGATTTCCTTTTTGCCTCTTGGAGTTAGCTAGTAGTTCTCAGTCAACTACTCAGAATGCAGAAAAATCTTCCAGCATGACGACAACAATGATCGATTTTATTTTTGTCTATCAAAATTGGTCAATGGCCAGCAGCTCCAGAATCCTATGTTTTTATCTGATATTAATTATTTTGGACGATTATTCAACTTGGTTGTAGTCAAATTCACAAGTGCGTTTCGAGTGAGTGATTCTTATTGCAAGTTATCTTCTTGAAGTTGTGGCTCTCGTCAAATAAGAGCGCATGTGTGTTACTGTGTACGTGTTACCCAGAATCCAGGATTTCAGAAGCATTATTTTGATCAATGTTCTTATTAAACGTAGCTTGAGATACAATATATTGAGGCTTAATTATTTGCCCCTATATGAAAGCCACGTTGCCCGATGGTAATAATGTTGAAGAAAAATTGGTAATGAGGTTTTCTTAGGTTTCGATTTATCAACTCGTTCTGGTCTCAACAGCAGCAGAATGTACGTGGTTTCATATATGTTATTAATTGTCTTGGAGTTCAGTCATACTTAGGTTTATATTTATAATTATAAATATAAATAATACTTAGGGTTGTATTATTTTATACGGCAAATAACAGAAAAGTATAATTTTAAGATGAAAATGATAAAAAATTATTTAATTGTTCTATATGTTAAAATAGTCCCCTTTAAAGTATACTAAGTAATAAAAAAATCAGTTATTTTATCTCTTATAATAAAATAGTCGTTAAAATTGGTTAGTTATGATAAAATCTCTCCATTTAACAGAATTGTTCTGATCATTATATTTAATTCATTTCGTTTCCGTTATAACCTTTTTTTGGTTTCAAACAGATCCTTTCTCTCCCAAATTTTTTCTCTGCCTCGATTTCTCCCCTCCGTTCTTTGTGTCGGCGTCCATCTTCCGCCACAGCTCCGGCGGCTTCTGCAATAGCTCGGTCGGCTTCTTTATTGTGTTACAGGTTTGTATGATTTCGTTTAATTTTTGGTTTTGAATCCTTGGTTCAGTTTCTGATTTCATCATTTTCAGTTTCTAGTTTTGAAATGTTGTTTCGTTTTTCTGATTTCATGAATTTCAGCCTCTAATCCTTGGTTCGCTTTTCCATTTTTGATCGTTTTTATCGTGTTTCTGGTTTGAATCAGGTTGTTTCATCTTTGCTTCTTGTGTTCGATTTACTTATATGATTTAGATTCAGATTTAGTCATAAGTTGATTAGTTTGATATGCGAGTAACTGGTTTGCATCAGCTTGTTTCATTTGTTTTCCTTGTTTCGATTCTCTGATACTTTTTAGTTTAGCTGAATAGATTGTGATTTGATTTTGTTGAATGATTGCTGTGGTTTTTGTTTGTTTGTGTAGTTTATGAAAGAATCGAGGTGCCTAAAGTGTGGTAGGCAGAAAATCGTGTTTGAACTTTTTAGCTGCTGAAATGAGTTGCTAGTGTAGCTGCTTGTGTATCTGTTTTGGAATTTTGGGTTAAGCCGCTGACCTGCTTACTTTATGTTGTGTTTGAGTTTTGGTATGAACTCGATTAGAAGTCGTGTTATGTGCTTGCCTTGTGTCGTAACTTCGAGAGCAGTAAAGCAATAGTTTGAGAAAGAAGTCTCGCCTGACTTGTTTTTTTGTAATGTCTACATTTGGTTTGTTGGAGGATGTTGTCATTCTTTGATGCTTGAAACGTGAGCGTGTGAGTGCTGGTGATTTGTTATGGTTATCTGTCGATCTATCCTAGGTGATTCTGCTTGATGAAGCAATTGGTTTTGGTTAGTAGAGATTTAGAGAGGAAAGAGAAACTAGGTACTTGTTTTGGTCTAGTTTTAACTAAGGATGTTCTAATTTTGTATCTGAGTCTCCAGTTTTCCTATGATTGCTAACTGCGGAACATATTAGATGTCTGAGAGAATTCTGATTTGTGAGCCCTTTTTGTTTACATGTTTGAGAGAATTTTGTTGCATGAGAAAGTATGTATTGATGGAACCAAACAGTAGAATGCTGTCGTCGCGGTGCAGCGGCACGCTGCAAGAAATTGTACATACATTTTGCACTTTCGATGTGTACTCCCACACATGATTGGTTACTTAGGTAGTTACATGAGTATTTCTTAGTTACTTATGTAGTTACATGACCAGTTACATGGGTAGTTAGATGGCTCATTACTTAGTTATTTAGGTAGTTGCGTGGCTAGTTACATGAGTTGTTCCTCAGTTACTTAGGTAGTTACATGACTATTTTCTTATATATTTTGTTCATTTGTTACATAATCAGTTACATGGCTAGTTACATGACTAGTTACTTAGGTAGTTACATATATAGTTTCTTAATTATCTATGTAGTTACATGCACAGTTATACCTACAGTTACATGCATAGCTACATAGTTAGATTTACAGTTACATGCATAGTTACATTTACAGTTACATGACTATTTTATTTAGTTATTTTGTTCCTTTATATTCAGGTACTATGGATAGTAGCTTCACCGCAAAGCTTGTGTACTCTGGTGAAGGGGCAACATTGTCCTTTGACCAGGGGGTTTTATTTTTTGACTTTGTGAAATCTGTTCGAGACCAATTTCCCATATTGGGCAGAAGCATTGTGAAACTAAAGTATACCGTCTTTCCTGATAATACTGTTTATCGACTTGAAAATGAAGATGATGTTTAGAGTTTTGGCAAGATATAATTCAGACTTTGTTGATGTTGAGGTTTGCTCTTTTGATGTTAGTACTTATTGTTCTGAAAGTGTTTTGAGTAACAATAATAGTGAGGAGTCTAGTGTTTCTTTTGATGAAAATGATTACTTAGGATGCTACAGACCAGAGGAAGCAAAATGGCTTGGTACCAATGGGTGGGAGAAATATATTCATTCCAAAAATCAGAAGTTTCATGGTGGTGTGGAAGAGTTTAGGTTAAAATGGCGGATGTATGCAATTCAGATGAGATTTGAATATCAGTATAGTAGGAATAATAAGAAAAATGTTGTTGCTTATTGTTTAAGAGAGAGACTAAGCATTGTGGGTGGTGTGTGAAAGCTTTCTTGTCAGAGTATAATGGTTTTTTTTGTCATTACTGATCTGGTGAATGAACATACCTGTTTAGGTGTTGTTCGCTTGAAGGATAATAAGATGATGGGTTCCAAGGTTATAAAGACTATAATGCTTGATAAGCGTCGAGAGAATCCTAACAAGAGGCTATAGATATATTACATGACATAAGGTCAAATTATGGGTTGGTCAAATTATGGGTTGAAGGTTTCGTACCGTATTGCTTTGTATGGAAAAGAGCATGCTAGAGAATCTGTTCTTGGTTGTGATGCTGATTCCTATGTTCAATTAGTTTGGTTTTGTCAGAAAGCAGTGGAAATGAACCCTGGCTCAAGCATGAAAGTGGAGTATGAAGCTAAAAGTTGAAGGTTTCAGCGAATGTTTGTTTGTTATGATGCTTGGATGAAGGGGTTTCAGTCTTGCAGACCTATTTTGTTCATCGATGCTACTTTTATCACCAACAAATTCAGAGGCCAGTTTATTGATGCATCAGCCAAGGATGGAAACCAAGGTACCTTTTTAATTTAGATTTTTCAGTTTTTTTAGTGTGATATTTTGCTAGTTTTCAGATGTTTTAGTTTCGATTACTTTAGATTAAGTGTGATTTTTTCCCTAGTCCCTGCATAGTTACAATCATAGTTGCATGGGTAGTTACATGCATAGCTTGCATGACTTTTGATCAGTTTCATTTTTCTAACAGTTACAATGCTAGTTACCTGTGATTCAGGGGCTTAATATCTTTTATATAACTGTCATCTTATATTTGCTTTATCTATTTTTATTTGTAGGTTTATACCCAGTTGCATATGCCATTGTTGATTCTGAAACTGAAAGTAATTGGAGATTTTTCCTTGAGTGTTTGTCTGAAATGTTGTCAAGATACCCTATAAGGTGGGTGACGTTCATGTCTGATCGTAATAATGGTCTTCTTAGTGCATATTCTCATGTCTTTCCCAACAATCCATATGGTTTTTGTTTTTGGCATCTTAAAGACAATCTTGCCAAGAAGTATCCATCATCCTCTCCCCTTCATGTTTCCATTCCCTACTTGTTCATGTGTTGTGCTTATCCTCGAACCCTGGAGGCTTATGAGACCAACCTTTTAAAACTGAAGGAGGCTGGGGGTTCTATCGTTGGAGATTTTTTAAAAGATCTTCCCAAGGAGAGCTGGTGTTCTATTTTTTAATGGGGAGAGGTTTGGTAAAATGACTAATAATTTAGCTGAGACTTTTAATAGTTGGGTTGGTGACTTGAAAAGTCTTCCAATTTATGAGTTGAACGATGGTATTAGAACCAAATTAATGGAAAAAATAGCTGAGGGGAAGGAGGAGTCAAAAAAATGGGTCAGTATTTTGTGTCTGGTAGTTACATGGTTAGTTACTTAGTTAGTTGGGTAGTTACATGACTAGTTACATAGGTAGTTTCATGGGTAGTTACAAGAAACTACACATTCAACTATCTATGTAACTACTCATGTAACTGTGAATGTAACAACATACTGATAGTTACCTAGACAGTTTGATACATTATCTTACACATAACCCAAAAGTTTGCAAATCAAAGCTAGTTTGAAATCTGGTCAGAACAATTAAACTATAGAAAATATAACAAATGTTCATGTCTCAATAAAGAGTAGCAATTTTTTCAAAAAAAAATTAAACTATACTATTCTATATTATAAAGAGTAGCAATTTGAACAGAGAAATTAAACTATATTATAGAAAACTATAATTCTTTGTAAATGTTGTTCCAGCTATGTTGGTTGTTAATGAATGATTTGATGATTCCAGCCATATACATCAAAACCTCATTCTTGGTGAGCCTCATTTTTGTTTGCGCGCAGAGATTCTCCATGTAGTACATAACCAGAATTCTACAATCTAGCCTGCTTACAACAATTAGATAACAAAAAGACCAGAGTAAGAAAATCACAAAAGAAGCAGCAAAACAAACCTTAATATAACACAAAAAATAGCAAAGAAGACCCTAATCCCTAACTACCCTAACACATTCCAAAGCTTTAAAACTTTTGACACTGACTTTTGAAATACAGTTTGAACTTACTAGTTAGAAATTTGTTAAGAGAGGTTTTCCTTCTTGGGGAACTGTACAATTTCAATTTCTTTAGTGTATTTTTCCTTCACCCAATTGATTGTCCTCTTCTCTGACTCAGTAAGTTTCCCTTCCTCCAATGCAAGCACCTCATATTTGTTGTCATGGAAATCATACTTCATCCGCGGTGCTGTCATCTGACGCGGAGTCAGCATCAGGCGGTTCCTCTTCAGGTGAAGTTGTCGGTGTGGTCTCTAGGAAGCATAAGAGGAAGGGTCTCACCGAAGATGACGGTGGTGCCTATATGGATAGGGTTACTATCCAGTTCCTATCCAGAGAGGAATTCAACTCTGAAATTAAAGTGCGGGACTTCTTATTTGGCTCATTTGTAGGTCACATTTTCATATCTCCATCTCTCAGGGTATAGAACAGTGCATAGATTATTCATGCCAAGTTTCATCCAATTTGAAGATCATTTAGGTACAGAATTAGATAAAATGAATTAACATAACAAAATTAGTCAAAAATGAACCATTCGTGTAAATCACCATTACGGAAGCTCAAATGCTCTCCAAATTGGATGAACATGGCAATAATAATCTAAATGTGTTCTAGACAATAAGTAAGCACAATATGAAAATGTGGCATACAAGTGAGCCAAATAAGGAGTTCCACACTTTAATTTCAGAGCGGGTTCACTATCTGGATAGGAATTGATATATATATATATATGACTCTTCCACTAAGGGATCATTTTTTGACATATATGAGGGATTGAAGATTTAACCAACTTTTTTATCATATATCAACAACTCTACCGTTCAATACTTAGATGTATATATGCATATCATCTATGCAAAATTTCATCTAATTTGTTGATCGTTAAGACTTTGAACTAACTGAAATCAATTAACGGATCAAATCTGTCAAACCTGAACCGTTCATGGTTTAACTTTTAATTCGCAGTTTTGAGCACCTTAATGATTATCAATTTGGATGAAATTTTGCAAAAGTAATCTACTCATATAGAACTACATATTGAACGTTGAAGATGTGATTTTGTGATCAAAAAATTAGTATAAACCCTGATCCCTCATATATATATATATATATATGACAGCTCAACCTCCCACCCCAAAGACCGAAGGCGTCGTCTGCAATTTTTATTTCGTATGGCAACGTTCGGCTTCACGATGGCCTATAGCCTCATTGAATCTAGAATTTGTTGTCGGATGGGTATCTAATTCAAGGTTGTTGGGTTCGAGGTAAGGTTGTTTAAAGCCTCCATGTAGTTTTGACATATGTGTGCTTTCATCATGTTATCAGCGATATGCTGTGTTTCTCGTTTCCGGCCATAACGTTTGGATTCAATGATTGTTGGATGGGTACTACGCTCGTTGTTAGCAAGTGTGTATGTTTTCTTGGCCAAATTTTACTATGGATATGTGTGGTGTGCTATGACGGTGTGGTTGTGAGTTGAGTGGCGAAGGCGGCTTAATTTGACAGGGACGTGGTCAATGTCGCATCCCGGGGACTATTTCCGGCCCAGGAACACGACGGTAACCGCCGTAATCCCGATCTAGCAAGTAATCAATACGTCATTTGACGTATTGATAACCCTCCGGACCGAAACTACAAGGCTATGAATAAAATAATCAACACAAATGAAATGAATGTCAAATACGAAATGACAAATGTGCAGAGTAGCATACAAATGTTTTACAAGCGGAAGATAACAATGGAAAATACCCGAGACGAATAGAATACAAGGAAAAGTTTCAGGACAATGAGCCCGAATGATGTCTCAAAGTATTCAACAGATTATCAAAACATCAAATACGGAAATCACATGATATGGAGTCCACACTAGAATGGGTGCCCTGGAAAGCGGAAGTGCACGATGACCGACGACGCTCCACGAGCTCCTAGTCCAGCTCCTCTAGAGATGGGTGCTGAAGACCTAAAAAGATGTAGAGGTGAGCAACTCGTCCTCGCTAACTCAAATGGGGCCAAAGCCAACCAAGTCAGGGTTTAAAACCCATGAGAAAACATATAGCTTATATATGTAGGTATTCGTAAGTATACGTAAAGAGCATGTGAAAATATAAATGCAAAAGTCATGCACACAAAGCTCGGTAAACATGTTAACCACACATGAAAGAACTTTCTGGATCCACGCGGCTGAAATCCCGGGTTTGTCTTCACTGCAAACCGGGGCCAACTACCTATGCGCCCGAGTGCGCGTAGTAGCGAGAGCGTCCATTTACAGCTAACGCCCAACTGACAGCACACCGCACTTACGTCACGCTTAACTCTGTACGAGGCGAGCGTAAGCGGGATAATTAAAAGAAACAGGGCATTGCCCCTCCGGAGGTTCACGGTCATCGACACCGCGGGAGTGCTATATACTAGGTCCCATCACTCTCAGGCCAAGCACCGGAAATCAGGACAACGGTACTACTTTTTGATCCAAACTCACACACGCACACCAATGTTATAAGAAGCGTGTGGTCAAACTTAAAATAATGCAACTGTACTTTTATATATATAAGTAAAGAGAAAGAGCCACCGACCCAAGAGGGTTTCGGCTCACCCATTGGGCGTGCCCCCCTACTACCTGGTATGATAATACAGCTGGCTGCGCTCCAACTCCTGGTCCTCCTGAAGCCAACGTCGATGTGCTCCTGAGTCTGTGGGTGAGATAACAATGACAGTCAGGTATATGTAATTCGAGGATCTACTATCTACGATTAAGACTTGATAAACATTCTTTGTTTATCTTTCTGACATTAGGGTCTAACTTATTTAACACTCCGATTCTCGAACCGGCGAGAATTCAGGATTATTTCTTATTCAGTACTTACGTCGTTTTGCCACGTTTGTAAATCAAAAGTCTCTAAAACGTTTAACCGTAGTGATCGAAAACGTAAAGTAGGTGTTCTACGGTACAAGTTAAAAGTCAGCTTTGAAATAGTAAAAGTCAACGGCCAACAGTAAAGTCAACGGTCAACGGTCAAAAATTCAACAGTCAACGGTCAAAAAGTCAACTTCCTAGCTCCTCAAAAGACCTGGTGAGCTTCGATCTAGACTGCACAGTGTTTCTCAGTCTTCTCCTCGTTGCTGGGCGTCGCTGGTGGCCTGGACGAGGTCGCCAGGGAAAGGCGAAGTCGATGGCGGTGGCGGTGAGGCTCGACGCGCGCCGGGGCTGTGTGCTTGGGTAGCTCTGTCGAGCTGCTCGAAGAAGGAGAGAGTCTCGAAAAGGAAAGAGACCGAAACAGAAAGTGAAGGAGAAAGGAAAGAGGAAAGAATAAAAGGAGAGGTGGAGAGAAGAGATTGGAGGATTAGGTTTTAAAGAAAAACGAATGGCCACGATTCGACGATCGAATCAACGTCCACGATATAACACACTTCCAAAAGAATTTTAAAACCAAATCCATTTTCAAAAATTAATTTAAAAGCAACCAAACGTCAAACTAAATCGTAAAAGTTGTACAAAAATACGTGAAGTGCCGGAAAATATTCCGTAAATACTTTCACGCATGTGGCGACGTGTGTCCTAACATGAAGACGTTAGACAAAAGTTTACGACGTACTGAAAAGTAATCGGAATTAAACCCTAAATGTGTCGGAAAATTAAATAAAATTATCGGGGTCTCACAGTCAAGGCAACATAGGTCGACGGAAGGTAAAGGATGACGGCGACGCACAGTGAGCTTGGCAGCAAGTGGGGCTAGGTCAGGTCAACTGAATGGGCTTGTTGCTGGTCTCATTCTTTGGTCTAGTATACCATTTTTAGTTTTCTATGTGTTTGTTTCTTTTTAATTTATTCCCTAAACCCATGCTTATTGGGTCTCTAAAGGATAAATTAGATTTTTTTGCTAATTTTATTCCTTGTAATCTTCTTGTTCGGAGAATAATGACACTTTTGTGTGACGACACTTTTGTGCGCCCTAAATACGTCTCTGACGTAGTAAAAAAGGAGGCATTAGCTACCCTTACGAAGCCTTTATGTTGTAATGATTATGTCTAGATATATGTGTTACTGTCGGTACTACCACAAACTCTTTATCTACTCTTAATCGGTAGAAAACATGAAGGATGTGTAATGGTTTTTTCTGGTTTGAGGTAATATATCAATTCTGATATTTTTTTCAATATATATATATATATATATATATATATTTTTTTTTTTTCATTAAATTCTTTAATGTAGGGGAGAGTGACTACATGTTTTTTCCGATGCCAGAAGGCGGTTGGAATATCTGAGCATAATTCTTTAATAATTTTCTCTTCAAAGTTTTTAATTTTATATTGAAGTGAAGGGTTTTGGATTTGTTCATCTATGCGTTAAAAATTGATTTCTTCTTTGAGAAAGTTAATTTGTTTTTGTTTTGAATGAATTAAGTTGATTGTTTTTGATATTGAATTTTCTTGAAATGCTTTTTGAGTGTAAATTTCAGGATTTGAAAGAAATGTAAATTTGACTGGCTCAGTAAAAGGGTAAGTAAGAATACTATCATACTCTGTTGTAAAGGGATATAGAAGAGTTATGAAGGGGGAGACTCAGAATTATTTTATCAGTTATATATATATATATATATATGATACCAAAAATTTAAACAATATATATATATATATATATATATGATACCAAAAATTTAAACAATTAGAACCAAATTAAGTCATGATTAACCGCATGTACTTAACAAACTGTATTAGTCTCTACATCTAAATGTTGTTTTTGTGATTAGCATACACAAAATCAAATCAGGTAGGGTAAATGATTGACATGGAATTCCTAAATATATAATCATACTTACCTAAGATCATACTTGAAGACCAGACCCCACATTTTGACGGTAAATGTTATCTTGTAAGTAAATGTTATCTTGTAAGTACATATAACCTGGTTTAATGATGCAGGATTATTAAATTATAGATTCGTAATCTTTGTTATTTTGTTATTGAGATAATTTTCAGGAATTATTTTATAATTATTATAATTTACAGCTTTCGTTTTGAGCTTTAGTCTACTTATTCTTCAAGTATTATGAACCATATAAATATGGGCAATGTAATAGCAGTTAAGAGCTTATGTTTTATGAATATATCAGTTTATTTACGGCATAGATTTGTCATATTTATGAGTTTGTTACTATTTATTTCTAGTGTATGTTGAGTGACCGTTAGAGATTTATTCTTAATATTTAAACCATATTATTTAAATATGTTCATGTGAGAATTAATAACATATAGTGACATTTTTGACTCCACTATTGCCCACTTGACCCTAAACATACATAAGTTTTGTTACCATTTGACTAAATGTCCAATAATAAATAAAAAGAAAGAAAAAGTAAGGCTATTCCATTTCGACAAAAGACCCACGCCCAAATTCCATAGCTTTGTTGAGCCATCTCATCTTGCCAAAATTCTTTGTAAACAAAGAGACGAAACTTCAACTTGCGCAATTGCAAACAAAACAAATTAATACGAATTGTCAAGTTCCAAAACTGATGGGGCACAACGCAGAATGAGTGTAAGAGCCTAGCTTGCGGCTGCAAAAGATTCCCTAAGATAATAGCTAGCTTGCCCCTACTTATCATCATTTAAAAAAATCCCTTTATTGACTAACTATTAAACAAAATTCTAAAATTCACCAGTTAATAGGCCGTCAAAAATTAATGAGTAGCGGAATAGTTAGAGTAGTACTCGGTTTTTGATTTTTAGATTTATTTTATTTTTAATATATATAATTAAATATCTTTTTAAAAAAGTAATATATTATTTAAAATAATAAAAATATTTAATAAAACATTACAATATTTATAAACAATGAGATGAGCCGACTTTTACTGAGTTGGGCCGATTTTTTCCGAGTTAGACTGACTTCTCAGCTGATTTTCTCCCGACTGACTATGTACTCCGATTTTTCTAAAATCACGTCAGGTGGATGCTGACTACCGACTAGTAGGCAGATAGTCCGCTCACGAGGCCGTTTTAGAGCATTGTTTAATGGAGAGGGGAAATAAATAGATCCGTGAGGTCTCCATCTTTTTTTTCTCGTTGACTTGCTTGACTTATTGAACATCTAACTTTTCAAGTTGATGAATTTTGTGACCAAAAATTTCGTTTCGGAGAGAAACGCATGTCGTGCGCACTTATGCGTGTGAAATTTGGAGATCGATGTAGATCGAGTTAACGTAGTCGACTAGAATAGATCAAATTAGCATATAAAAATACCTCCAATTAGTAGCAACTCTAGTCTGAATGTGTTTATGTTATAGTGTGTGACATTTTGACGTTTGGAGCGCTCATTTTGATGACTCGAGATGATCTCCACCTTTGGTAAGAGTTCTTTTGGTTTGTTTTCAGACTTTTCTGCTTTCTCTAACTATTTTATACAGTATTAATGAAAACTTATTAATCAACGTGGGTAGCTTATTAGAAAAATTTGCCGACCACTTACCTGCACATCCATCATCTAGATTTGATGTGATATGTCTTTTCTCTTGACCATTTCTAACCATGGTTAGATATATTAAATTATAATAAATAAATTCTATTTTCTTTTAATTTTGACTTCAACTACTCAAACAAAAAAAATTGAATAAGTTATTGAGTTTCGGAAGTGAGGTTCTGGGTTTTTTGGTTTCTTACTATATGTTCTGAATTTTTTGTTTAAATCCAGACGAGATGACTAAACCTAAATGACTTATATTATATGTTGATTGAGTTCCTAATGGCGCTGGAGTTCTTATTTTGGTTTTATATTATGTGTTATGTGAATGGTTGTGATGTCCAGCAGTTGTTGATGATAAAAAACACTGTATAAACATGGGCATTTAAATCATTTGGCATTGTGCTATGGACATTAATGTTGATAATTGTTGTTGTTGGTGATGAGCCAAAACGAATTCAAAAGCAATGTATCCATAGAAGAGATCGATAGAGTTTCATACCTACCTTGTTTACGAGAGAAGGGAAGAGAAAGCCAAAGGAATCGAGATTCTATTTTATTTTTATTTTTTACGTGAGTTTAAATGTAAGTTAAAAGAAAGAAAATAGAATTTATTTATTACAATTTGATATAGTTAACCATAGTTAGAGATGGTTAAGAAAAAAGACACATGCATCAAATCTAGATAGTGGACATGAAAGTGGGCAAATAAAGGTGGTCAGCAAATTTACACTCGATGATCTTGACCTCTGGTAAGAGTTCTTTTGGTTTGTTTTTTGACTTTTCTGCTTTTTCTAATTATTTTATACAATATTAATAAATACTCATACACATCAACTTGTGTAGCTTAATATAAAATTTTAATTAGACGATCCAGTTGTTCATATATTTTTTTAAGTAAAAGTTTCATTAAATCAAGTAACGATTACAATCGTTGCGAATGGCAAACCCTTATAAATTCGTTACCCTAAAACAAAACCGTGTTTGGCTCTCAGTATAAGATGAAAATACTGAAACAAAAACGAGCTTTCAATCCTCAACGAACTAACAACAATTTAAATAATAAACACCAGATTTTGACGCTGTGTAAAAACCTAAAATTAGAGGAAAAACCACAACGAAGCACAAGCTCACAATCTACAAGTTCAACACAACAAGGAACAGTTAAACCTGTTCACTCAGATGTGCAGCAGAATAAACAAGCTTCTTTCAAACGCCAAGGGTGCAAAGGTGCCGCCTACAGTTTTGTGTACCTCTATTCATAGAATATTATTCACACAAATAAAAGAATATCCTAACAAAGTTAGGAATTCTTTCCTTACACAAATATCCTGTATCAGTTTGACAATCACCAAATGTAAACTTTTTTTGCTAATGAGATTCTAATTGAGTTAGGGTTCTATCAAATAAATAGTCTCTGTCATACCATAATTAGCATGATATATGAACACAAGCAGTTCACAGGAGATATTTAGACATTCAAAATTTGCATAAGTAAACTACATCAATGACACCAGTCAGGATGTTGCTGCCATGCATCTCATTGTATTTGGTATAGGAATGCCAACATAGTCATACCAACAATCTCCCCCTTTGACATTCCTATACAAAACCAAACATGTTCATAACACATTTTAATTCTTTAAGCACACATAACCAGGTTACATATAATCATTGTTCAACAACTTAGAACATAAATAAGACAAGACAATAATCACGATCACTCCCCCTATTTGTTTAGGAAGCCAAAGGGTCTGCAGCAGATGTAGAAGGAGATGGGTGGAGAACTGTTCTCCTCTAGTGTGCTTGATGCGCCCCTTTGCGGACAAGATTAAGAACTCTGGGCTGAAAACACTTAACAAACCCTTATATATATACACATCGAACAGACAATATAAAGAAAAAATATTTTATTTTTTAATGAGTAAAGAAATAACACAAAGAAGAAATAGCCTAACTCACAGAACCTCAAACCGAAACCAACTTACCAAACCTTCTAAGGATATGAGCAGTAAAACATGCAATTACTTGCACCAATAAGAACTAGAAAGAACTCTCCCCCTTAAAAGATGCATGATTTAAGTTACAGTACTTAGAGAAGAAACATTCTCCTCCTCAAATGATTCATGATGTACCTATAGAGACAAACTCTACCCCTCAAGTGAGGCATGAGAAAACAAAGTGAAATACAAACCACACAATGCACATATAGTTAACTGATTACCAAATCGAAGCTTATTGCAAGGAAGAAGCAAAACATTTCAACCAGAGTACAAGACATAGTTTAATCACCATAAAACCAAAAAATCTACCTGAACAAGTGACCTGTTTGAGATAATCCTGCAAACATATGAAGAGTTTTGATTTAATCATGGGTCTGGTGTGTGCAAAGTGAGCAACCAATGCTATGGGGTGTGAAACAACTCACATATACAACATTTTACTCTCGAATTGAACGTTTCACACTTTTACTCTCTTTCTAATCCTTATATCTTCTCAGTGTGAACATTGCACACTTTCACTTTTCCTTCTAATCCTTATATCTCATTTGAAATACACACATATCACATTCATGTTCACACTCATACTCAACCATTCCGGTTTCTAAGTCACCCAGTACCTTGTATTGGTTCTCAACCATGACATGTTTACTTTAGGAATAATCGATCTATCAACAAATATTCTCCAGAGTGGCACAACTATTCCCGTTTCTCACCCAGTACCTGATATTATTCATCACAACCCAGAAATGTTTACTTTGGGAATAGTTGGTCTAGCTCCATATACTCACAACAATTACTCTTTTGATTCTATAGAGCACATTGTCACAAAAACATATTTAGAGAGTTTCATACCACCACAACAAAGATTATGTGTAAGAGTGAACAAGATATCCATGATAAAATAAGTACGTATATACTTACAGAACCACCCAAATAAGGTACACAACTGCCTATAAATTTATCAACTTTATGTAGATAAAGCCAGGACAACTACAAAGGTAATATCGACTTGTTATTACAGAAACTTCGAGATTTAAATCAATCTGCAATCTTGAATTAACACTGACAAAAAAAAATAGAAAACTGGAAATATCTAGCTAACAAAACAAACACACAATGAAACACAAAATATGTACAAAAATTTTAAGAGGGTCGCTTCTAGTCCTTATGGCACACACCAATGACGTTTCTGAGTGATGAAAATCGCTCATTATCCAAGGGTTTTGTAAGCGGACCTGTCAATTGATTTTTATTTGGAATACAATCCAAATTTCACACATTCTTACCATCAAGAACGTGTCAATCCGTTACCCGGAAGTCATCAACTCGGCCTCACAAACATGGTACCTCACAACACCTTTCAAATGCAAGCAAATGAGACTCTTGTCCCACATTAAAGATATTGTAAAGGGAAAAACATCCTTCTCCTATAAAAGGAGGCTCCTCCCCATCACTCAAAACATCATCAACACTACTACTACTACTACTACTACTACTACTACTACTACTACTACTACTACTACTACTACTCTTGTAATACTTTGATGAGCCACCAAGGCACCCAACACATAGTACATGTTAAGTGGACGTAGCCTTTCCCACCGATAGCAAGGTAAACCACTATAAACCTTGTGTCGACTATCTAATCTTGCTACTAACATACACGTAGATACATTCGTATCAACATTGGCGTCGTCTGTGGGAAGCCGATACAAATGGTTTCGTCACTTACCATGAGCTGACCGGTTCATTTGATAGGCAAATAAAAGCATGGCGGTAAGCTCCACAATTTAGCCCGCTAGTCTCACCAATTTGGCCCGCTCGTCTCTTCTGCTAGAACACACAAAAAAGCGCTATCTCTCAGCGCCTTAGCGGCCAACTCTCTCAGCGCTTGAACGGCCAGCTCCCCAGCGGCCTTCCCTCAACGCTTCACCGGCCATCCCTCAGCGCTTCAGCGGCTAGCGCCTCAGCGGTCAACTCTCTCAGCGGCCATCTCTCACTGCTTCATCGGCCAGTGCCTCAGCGGTCAACACTTATACGACCATCTATCAACGCTTCAGCGGCCAGCGCCTTAACAGCCAACTCTTAAACGACCATCTCTCAGTGCTTCAGCGGTCAGCGCCTCAACGACCAGTGCCTCAGCGGCTAACTCTCTCAACGAGCATCTCTCAATGCTTCAGCGGCCAGCGCCTAGCGGCCAACACTCTCAACGACCATCCCTCAGCGCTTCAGTGGCCATCTCTCAGTGCTTCAGTGGACAACTCTCATACGGTTATCTCTCAACGCTTTAACGGCCAACTCTCATACGGCCATCTCCCAGCGCTTCAGCAGCCAACTCTCATACGACCATCTCTCAACGTTTTAGCGGCTAACGCCTCAGCGACCAACTCTCAAACGACCATCTCTCAGTGCTTCAGCATCTAACACCTCAATGACCAACTCAGCGGCCATCTCTCAATGCTTCAACAGCCATCGCCTCAACGACCAACTCTCATACGACCATCTATCAGCACTTCAGCGGCCAGTGCCTCAGCGGCCAACTCTCATACGGCCATCTATCAGCGCTTCAACGGCCAGCGCCTCAGCGACCAACTCTCATACGACCATTTCTCAACGCTTCAGCGGCCAGCGCCTCAGCTACCAACTCTCATATAACCATCTCTCAGCACTTCAGTGGCCAGCGCCTCAGTGGCCATCTCTCATACAGCATCTATCAGCGCTTTAGCGGCTAGCGCCTGAGCGGCCAACTCTCATACAGTCATCTCTCAGCGCTTCAGCGACCACCTCTCATACGACCATCTCTCAGCGCTTCTGTCGCCATCGCCTTAGCGGCTAACTCTCAAACGACCATCTCTCAGCGCTTTAGCGGCCAACGCCTCAGTAGCTAACTCTCTCAAAGACCATCTCTCAATGCTTCAGTGGCCAGCGCCTAGCAGTCAACTCTCTCAGCGGCCATCCCTCAGCCCTTCAGTGGCCAGCCCCTTAGAGGTCATCTCTCAGCGCTCCAGCTGTCAGCGCCTCAGCAGCTAACTCTCAAACGTCTATCTCTCAACGTTTGCCTAGCAAACTTGCAATCCTTAGCAAACTAGCGGAACTCGGGGACAAATTGTCATGCCTATGAGGATGGGTAAGCGTGGGTCTGCCCACCAACATTCAAAGCCCGGGGAATACCCGGCATATAAGGATTTGCTCCTCTATTACTTTAAAGCCTAGGGACTACCTGACATATGAGGATCCGCTCCTCCATTACTTTAAAGCCCGAGGAGTACCCGGTATATGAGGATCCGCTCCTCCATCACTTTAAAGTTCAGGGACTACCTGGCATATGAGGATCCGCTCCTCCATTATGTCAAAGCCCAAGGACTACTCAGCAAGCACATACCACATTTTTGTGACGCGTGCACGCTACAGATTAGATAGGATTTTCCTAATTATAATTCTTGAGCGACCAAGAATAAAGATAATCCCCAACGATTTAATATTGCAAAAAAATATGGCGACTTACTCATGTCATACAACAAGAACCTGCTTACGACCATCTTCACACACGTTAGCGATATGTTATCCGCTAAGGCATGGCAAGCCACCACGCTAGCGATGTTTATCCGTTAAGACATGACGAACCACTCGCCAAACCCTCGTAAATACAAGAAGCCTCCTTTTGGAGAGTTTAGCGATGTGTTGTCCGCTAAGGCATAGCGAGCCGCCACGCTGGCGATGTTTAGCCGCAAATACATGGCTAACCACTTGCCAATCCTTCGTAAATACGAGATGTCTCTTCTTGGAGAGACTAGCGACGCTCAGCTTCTAAGACATGGCGAAACGCTTGCCAATCCCTCATAAATACGAGATGTCTCCTCTTAGAGAGACTTGCGATGTTTATTCGCTAAGACATGGTGAGCCACCACACTAGCGATGTTTATCCTTTAGGCATGACGAACCGCTCGTTAATACCTTGTCATACAAGATGCCTCCTCTTAGAGTGATTAGCGACGCTTAGCCGGTAAGGCATGGCGAGCAGCTCGTTAAGATGGTTATTCACCAAGACATATAAAAACGCCAGCACACAAGCTGGCAACCTACCCACTCACGGTGGAAGACGCACCAAATTTCATACGTGTGACCAAAGTTTCCCTCATTGGAATGTTAGTGATGATCACCCACTAGAGAATATAGGGAGACCGGAACAACCCCCCCTAGAAGGTTAAAAACGACTCACTGTTACCTTTACACTGGTGTTATATCAACACCTAGAATTTGCCTCACTCTTCGGGAGACCCTCGCTGACTGAGAGAACGACAGCTAGGCCGCCCTAACTCTTACCTAATTAAGTATGAGAGAATGAACGACGATCAACCACTATGATAAAATAGCAATATTTGTGCAAAAATCCATCATACTATTCAAGAGACGAAGAAACTTGAAACAACTAATAAAACCCTTTGAGCCACCACACCCAAGTTTAAGGGACGCCTTAGCTGTGGAGTGAGGGACTCTTAGATACCCACTAGCAAATGTGACAGTCATGACTTCAATTATACTTTATCACATGAGAGAATAGCGATACTTAACCGCTAGGGATTCATTCTAATTTTCATAGGACCCATCTCACGATTCTTGAGATTCTAACGAAGTCCATCCGCTAAAGACATCTGCCAGTAAAACTGAAACATGGATAAAACCATTAGCATAACTGCCAACGGTTCACCTCATAACATGTGAACGACTAGTGAAGATCAACCGTTGAAAAAACTATCTCACCATGTGAGAGAACCGCACAGGCAAGACTAACCACAAATCAACTTGTCTCATTATGCAAAGACAAAATTACCTCATCATATGAGATAATGGCAAAGGCAAGACTAACATCCAATCAACTTGCCTTAATATGCACAGAGAATGGCAAAATGTTCACAATCAACCAAGCGCTAAGCGGTTCTCCATAACACGAGAGTCAGCAATCCCAACAACTCAGTTAGCGGTTAGCACACTTGGAAATCGCTCACTCAAGGTGCAACTAGCACTCATTCAGCAAGCAGACAACGTTCGCCCACTAGTCATTTAGCTAGCACCTAGCATTGACCCGCCAAGACATTACAACAAGTGTTGGTTTTTGTCAACAAGATGAGCCGCTTGACTCTAGAAGTCGTTTGAAGACCTTCTTGCTTAAGAAGTTCGGGGACTAGTAGGGGCTGGGCACCACCGCGGTATCATTTATGCTTGGTGACAATGATTTCAACTCCCCAAGTAAGAAGTGTCTCTTACTCGGGGACTTCAGGGACTTGTTGACATGTCTATGCCACCAACCATAATCGACACCATACTTATGGGTCTGTGAGACTTAACGAGACTCGACCGTGACATATATCTTGAAGCCTGAAGAACAAGCTACGCAATGGTACCAAGAACGTGCCAATCCGTTACCTGGAAGTCAGCTACTCAGTCTCACCAACATGCTCCCTCACAACACCTTCAAAGGCTAGCAAATGTGACTCTTGTCCCACATTGAAGATATTGTAAAGGGAGAAGCCTCCTTCTCCTATAAAAAGAGGCTTCTCCCCACTCACTCAACACATAATCAACACTACTACTACTCTTATAATACTTTGAGGAGCCACCAAGGTACCCAACACATAGTACATGTTAAGTGGACGTAGCCTTGCCCACCGATGACAATGTGAACCACTATAAACCTTATGTCCAATATCCAATCCCGCTACTAACATACACGTAGATACATTCATATCAACAACCTACAAAGAAACTTCATCTTGCATTTTATCCATCAAGTTAGTACGCTCAATATCCCATTTATGTTGATAAGTTTGCAAGATATCTCAAAATTTTTCTTATCTTTTCTTGTTTTCTCCAAACTAGATTTGAACTGGTCATTCTCCTTTTGCACCTTCATTGTGACATTGTACAATTTAGTGTATATATAACTGGCCTAAATGGGATCAAAGTCGTTTTCATCATCAGGAATTTCTGAATCAGCGGCTAAACCATCATCATAAAATAAGGATATTAGAGCAAAATGATTCCTAGTTGGTGGTGATTCCTCATTGATGTCAGTCCAAGTTGACTTCAAGGCCCTGTTATTGTTATAAAAGACCTCTTATTTCCACAGTTAATAGCAATATAACCAACACCATCACACATATGACTTTTAGAGGAATTTCCTTGAAAAATTTTCTTTTGAGAAAACCAAGTTTGATTCAAACCTCTGTCATCTATATTTTTTGAAAAAAAATGATTTTTTCTTTGATTTGAAAAATTTCTAGACATACTAGAGGATGAATTTTTATTTTCCAAATTTTTTCTAAAATCTTCTGTAAGAGAAACAACATAAACATGTTCATTCTCATCATGACTAACTTGTTTTTCTTCCTTTTTTATTGAAGAGAAAGCCATATTCTTATGTTTTTATTGGGTTTACCTATCCTCAATTCATAAGCTTTGAGATTAATTACACGTTCTTCTAGACGATAGGTGTCCAAGTCATAAGATTTTTCAATAGCTGTCTGCCTTGGTTGATATCTCAATGGCAACGCCCTTAGAAATATTTTCACAATTGTATCTTCAATATTTGCGTCCAAGTTTTTACATTGGCTTATAATGTCCATGAGTCTTGCATAGAATTCATCAATTGTTTCATCCTCCTCCATAGGCATTGTCCAAAATTCTTGAATTACCCTCTAAAGTTTCAAATTTTTGAGTTTTTTGTTACCTTCATGGGCGATCTGCAATACTTCCCAGACTTACTTGACAGTTTTGCAATGATTGATTCTCCTCCTTTCTTTGAGTGAGAGAGCATGAAAAAGGTTGTTTCTAGCCTTTTTATCAGCATCAAATTTTCGAAGCTTATCCTTGTCACAATCTTCATGCGGCTTCAATACAGTTGTTGACCTCGAGTCTGATCCTTCTAAATCTTTGCATTCTGACTCTTTTGTAGGATGAGTCCATCCCACCTCAATAACATACCAGCAAAAATCATCTTGAGCATACAAGAATGATTGCATCATGATCTTCTAATCCAAGTAATCCTCACCATCAAAAAAGGATGAGTGTTTACTGCTGTATTGTGTGAACCACGTTCCATCTTCCCTTGGATCTGCTAGGCTTCTAGCACCTACTCCGGTAGCAATTGAAAATACTGAAACGTTCACTGGGGATTAAAACGAGCTTTCAATCCTTGACAAACTGACAACAATTTAAATAATAAACACCAGATTTTGATGCTGTGTAGCACAAACGCAGTGGAAAAAACCACAGCGGAGCACAAATGATCTCAATTAGATGATTTGCTTAGAGTCTTACAACAATTATAAATCCTACTCTATTACAAATCCTTAGAACTAGGCAAAGTGTCTTTTTCTCATTTCTTCAATGAGTTTATCACAACACTTGAAAGAATCACAAACTCACAATTTACAAGTTCAACTTAACAAGGAACTGTTGAACTTGTTCGCTCAGATATGCAGCAGAATAAACAAGCTTCTTTCAAACGCCAAGCGTGCAAAGGTTCCACCTATAATTTTGTTCACCTCCTTTTATACAGCTTCCATGATTCCTAGATCCCCTTGTTTCTATTCAAAAAGGAATTCCCATTAAGTCACAATCATGGAAATATTCACAGAATATTATCCACACAAAATAAAAGAATATCCTAACAAAGTTAGGAATTCTTTCCATACACAAATATTCTGTATCAATTTGACAATCACAAAACGTAGACTTTTCTTTGCTAATGAGATCCTAATTGAGTTAGGATTCTATCAAATAAATAGTTCTTGTCATACCATCTTTATCATGATATATGAACACAAGCAGTTCACATGAGATATTTAGACATTCAATATTTGCACAAGCAGACTACATCAATTACACCAGTCAGGATGTTGCTGCCATGCATCTCACTATATCTGGTATAGGAATGCCAACATAGTCATACCAACATAAGAGGCTAATGAATGACGGAAACATATTAACTTCCCTAAACAATGAGAAACATGAAATATACTATGTATCATGATGAGTAGTTCATCAATAACATATATAATTGTTGAGATCAGCTTACTTGCAATGCAAGTCTCCTCTCAATCTTTCTGTCTTTATCCTGGTGTTCAGCTCCCTCCATGTTCTTTAGCATATTAACTATCTAGATCCAGTTTTGTAGGCAAGATATAAGGGACTGCTGGTGGATAGGTTGTTGCAGTTTTGGAACATAGTGTTATGGTTTTTAACGTGTTTCCTTCTCTTCTATATATAGCTCCCTCCGTAAATCTTTCTGATCTCAAGAAATATACATTCATCTGCATCATATTTCTTTCTTTATGGTATCAGAGCAGTGATAGGACATGCTAGTGTTTCCCCTTCCATTTCTTACTCTTCATAAAATTCATAATTGTCATGACATCAGATGCTACCAATCCAGTGGCAACTAGATCTGAATCCAGGGAGGCAAACTCCAATCAAAGTCTCACTTCTGCTCTTCTCAATGAGTTCAACTTTCTACCATGGTCTAGAGCTATTATATTAGCTCTAAGCTTCATCAGAAACAAGAAAGTTCTAGATATTGAAGATCCTGTGTATAAGAGTTGGTTATGCAAAGACCAGCTGGTCATATCATGACTCCTCAACTCTATGGAGTCGAAGCTAAAAGAAATTTTCAGCTACTTAGAATCATCATATAATCTCTAGGAAGCTGTCAAGGATATATATGGAAACTTAAACAATGCAACAAGAGTTTTTCAACTCAAAAAGGATATTGCATCTCTTCAACAAGTTAATCTCACTTTTGTTCAACACATTGGTAATTTAAAATTCAAATGGAATGAACTCGATATGTATAGACCTCATTCTGTTGATTCAATCATCCTGCTAAAAAGAGCAGATGAAGACAAAGTCTTTCAACTCCTTACAAGCTTGAGATTGGAGTATGAGGACCTCAGAAGCCATTTGCTGATGAGTCCAGACCTGCCCTCTTTTACCACTGTGTGCAACACCGTACAAAGAGAAGAGGTGCACAAAAGAGTGATGAATGTGGAAATCAGTTGTGGAGGGTCGGATGCAAGAGAATTTTTGCAAACATAGAGGAAACAAGGAATCAAATGTACAACGGAAGAATGCCAGACCTGAAGTGTACACACTGTAAGAGTATTGGAAGAAGTGGTATAGGCCACATGAGAGAAACTTGTTGGATTCTATTTCTAGAACTGAAGCCAAAGCACGATGAAGGTCAGAGAGCACACCAAACACTGCACAAAGAGGTCCATACACTACCAATCCTAAGGCAAACCTAAGCAGCAACATGTGTGAAGATTTGGAGAATTTTACTTCAAATCCCACCATCCTCATCAACGAGTTTGCAAACTTTCTCCAAAACAAGCAAGGAAGCATTGACAGTAGAGATAGTGGAAACACAATTGCTTTGCTTGGAAAATTTGTAGGCTTCTTGAAGGAATATGGCAGTACATCACCAAGTGATATCCCAGGTATCATAAGCGCTCTATCAACTGCTCTAGAAGTTAGTAAACATGGTGATATTTGGATTGTAGATTCAGGAGCTTCAGAACACATAACAAATGATTTTTCTGAACTCTCTCATTTTGAAAAACGTACTTGAAAAACATGGTGATTTTTGGATTGTAGATTCAGGAGCTTCAGAACACATAACAAATAATTTTTCTGAACTCTCTCATTTTGAAAAAAGTACTTAAAAATCCTTCTAATGTTTCAATAGCTAATGACAGTGCTCCTATTTTTGGAAAAGGAAAAATAAATCTTTTCTCAGACTGTATAGAGTCAGTTGCTTTGTTTGTTCCATCTTTCCCATTCAAACTTCTGTCCGTTGGAAGGGTGACTTGATTACTAAGCTGTATAGCTATTTTTTCTCCTCATAATATCATTTTTAGGATCAAGTCACACATAAGAAGATTGGTGAGGGATTATACTTAAATGGTCTTTACTACATCTCCTCCTTGCAACGTCTTTCAAAGTGTCGTCTAATCAGCTCAAATTCTGCAACTCAACAACAATTATGATATAAACGCCTTGCTCATACGGCATCTCCTGTTTTGTCTAAGTTATTCCCCAATTTTTGTAAAATTACACATGAGTGTGAGATCTGTCATATGTCTAAGCAGACTAGAATTCCATTTCCACTCTCACACTCAAGAACAGTCTAGCCATTTGAACTTGTTCACTATGATGTATGGGGTCCTGCATTTATTGAATCTTTTGATGGTTATCGATTCTATGTCACTTTTATTAATGATTTCACTCGATCTACATTTGTTTACTTGTTAAAATTCAAAAGTGAAGTTTTCCATTGTTTTCAAGATTTTCATAACATGGTCATAAATCATTTTTCTACAAAACTTTGTACCCTAAGGGTAGATAATGACACTGAATACATATTTAAAACCATGGCTAAATACTTAAGTGAGCATGGCATCATTCACCAAACCAGCTATGTATGAACACCACAACAAAATGGTGTTGCAGAGCGTAAGAATAGAGATCTGTTGGAAAAGACTAGAGCTCTAATTCTTCAATCTCATGTTCCAAAATGTTTTTGGTCTCAAGGCATCCAAACTGCTGCATATCTAATCAATAGATTGCCTAGCAGTGTATTGAAATTCAAGTCACCATTTGAGTTTCTCAAAGGGAGAAGATTGATATCTCTCACCTTCATATTTTCAGATGCACTTGTTCTGTACATGTTCAAGCCTCACACAGAGATAAATTTGTTTCGAGAGCGGTCAAGTGCATGTTTCTCAGATACTCATCTACACAGAAAGGTTATAAGTGTTATAGTTCAGCAACATGAAAAAAACATTGTGTCAAGAGATGTCCTTTTCCATTGAAATGAGCCATTTTATTCATTTTCAGATAACAAGCTTCAGGGGGAGTCTTAGACTGATCTATTTCCCTCTCATGTTCTCACTGGAGTTGACTCACTTGTGCATTCAGAATCAACTGACATGGAAAAAGAACATGAAGAAAGCGATGAGAATTAAGACAACAGTGAACTTGGAGAGAATAATGTTCATGAAGAAGAGATTGTCCAACATAGAGAGAATAATGCTCATGAAGAGGTTGTCCAACAATATCCTTCTCCTCCAAGAAGAAACCCTCCAAGACTTCGAAAACCACCACCAAGGCTTCAAGAGTATGTGACCTACTCAACTCGATATCCATTGGAGCTTGGACTTGATATTCTTCAACCTACACACCCTGCCTTTTTAGGCAAGCTTCTTACTCAACATAAACCAAGAAGCTTTGCAGAAGCCAATAAATCTCCACAGTGGCAAAAGTCCATGCAAGATGAGAACCCTTCCAAGACTTCAAAAACCATCACCAAGGCTTCAAGAGTATGTGACCTACTTAACTCGATATCCATTGGAGCTTGGACTTGATATTGTTCAACCTACACATACTGCCTTTTTAGGCAAGCTTCTTACTCAACATGAACCAAGAAGCTTTGCAGAAGCCAATAAATCTCCACAGTGGCAAAAGTCCATGCAAGATGAGTTGAAGGCTCTCGATGAAAATCACACATGGAGTATTGTTCCCCACCCAAAAGGACAGAAACTTACTGGATCTCGTTGGGTTTACTAGCTAAAGTATCATGCTAATGACACTCTTAAACGACATAAGACAAGGTTAGTAGCCAGTGGTTTTACTCAAACTGTTGGTGTTGACTACAAGGAAACTTTTGCTCCAGTAGCTAAGATGAATACAGTTAGAGTTTTGTTGTCAGTTGCCATGAATTATGGTTGGTCACTCTATCAGATGGATATAAAAATGCATTTTTGCATGGTGATTTAGAAGAATATGTTTACATGAAACTACCACTAGGACATCCTAGAGAGAATGAGGCTGGAATTGTGTGTAAGCTACACAAGGCCTTATATGGTTTGAAGCAGTCACCTCACGTTTGGTATTCCAAGTTGAGTTCAGTGCTCATCACTTCAGGTTTTAAAAGAAGTCATTCTGAATCTTCATTGTTTGTTCAAAAAAGCAAAGTGGGAAAGTTAGTGGTTTTGGTGTATGTCGATGATCTTATCATCACTGGAGATAACATTGATGAAATTTAGTCCCTGAAATCTCATTATAAGAAGAAGGTGTTTAGCCGACATAATAAAAAAACAGGCTAACGAAAAATAATTTCGTCGGCTAAGTTAAATTTTCGTCGGCTAAAGTTGACTTTAGCCGATGAAATTTAATTTTCATCGGCTAAAATACATTTTTTCATGGGCTATAGTCTGTGAACTTTGGCTGAAGAAATTTGAAAAGTTTAGCCCAAAAAATTAGGGTATTTCATCGACTAAAGTACCTTTTACTTACAAAATTGCACTACAAATAGTTCGGTGTCTGATTGACTATTGTGATACCAATCTGAAAGTGGAACGGCCGTACGAGTAAAACTCATCGCTATGTCATGACATATGGGCTTTTTGGCCATCTGAGTTCGTTTACAGCTTCAAAATATAGTTTTTCTAACCACTTAACACATGAAAACGCCTATGTCTGCATCTATATGAGGTATTTTGGTCAAACCTTCAATATAAAAAACTCTCAACATGATGAAACGCAACTGTCCATCTAATAATTTTGAGATATTTACCCCTCTATGATAGGGCTCCCCATGGTGATAAATAATGGTAACTAGTAGGCATGATGTGATTTTGATAAACAAACTTCACAACCAAAAATCTGACCATCTGATATGATTTTTATGTTGAAATATGTCTATGGTAAAAAATTCAACTTGATCCGATCACTACCAGGATAAGCACTTTAGCCGACGAAAAATTTTCGTGGGCCTGTTCATCAAAGTTGTCGGCTAAGGTCATAGCCGACGACACGTCGTCGGTTATTATGTCGTCGGCAAAGACTCGTCTGCTAAAATTATAGCCGACGAAATAAAAGCAGTCGTCGGCTAAGTGTTACACTATAGCCGACAACATAATTTCAAAACATTCGTCGGCCAAACTCTTACTTTAGCCGACGAAATACAATGTCGTCGGTTTAAACATAAGACTTTGGCCGACGAAATATTAATATTTCGTCGGCCAACTTAAAATACTTTAGCTGACGAAATATAGTACATTTCGTCGGCTAAATATTTTTTTAAAAAATAAATGGAGAAAAGCCGACGAAATATAGTACATTTCGTCGGCTTAACTACAACTATAGCCGACGAAATTTACCATATTTCATCGGCTAAATGTTGGGAAAAAAATTACTATAGCCGACGAATTATGGTAAATTTCGTCGGCTGTAGTACTTTTTATATTAAAAAAACTACAAAATTTCTAAATTACCATCCAAGCAAGTTGCAAATTACACAAGCAATTTGATAACCAACAACAAACACCATCAAAAGTAACATAAACATTTTGCATTAAATTTTGAATTTATAAATTGTTCGTAAACCTAAAAAACTAAATAAATAATTGTTCATAAACCTAAAAAACTAAATAATGTCGATATCGTCTAAATCTATATCCGCGCCAGGAGGAGGTTGCTGAGGAGGTTGCGACGGTTGAGGTAAGGGAATAGGCGTAGGCATGGGCGGAAGCGGAAGTCCGTGAAGCTGTGCAGCTGAAAAATCTTGCATGTACTGGAACATCTGCTGCTGCTGTGCCTGCTGGGTGGCATATACTGTTGCATTATACTCCTGTAAAGCGGCAGTATATGCTGTCTGGGCGGCTTGCTGTTCCCGTAACATCTGAACTTCCGCTTCTAGCTGAGTCGTTCTGTTGCTGGTGGAGGCTCCTTTTTTTTTTTTCTGAAATCCGGGAATGGTCTTCAGTACCCCCTCACCATGATCCTCGTCCCAACGCTGACATCCGAAGTGTCGATCCGGGAAATGGCTTCGGACATGTCTTCCTCTTGCGTGTCAGGCCATGTCTCCCTGACTATAGAAGCCATCACCTCGTCACTAGCCTGCCTCACCCTTGCCTAATTTGACAGGAAAAAATAATTAATTAACATTTTGAAATATATATATATATATATATATATAAATATAATTTACTAAATTTTAAAACATAAATCCTCTTACAATATCCTCTTGGGCGTCAGGATATGCCTTCTCGTACGTATAGACGTACCAGTTGACCTCTGGATGTTCCCTAGCCGCCTCCTCCATCAACGATGCGAATGGTCTAGAACCGGCATGATGGTTCCTTGTGTTGCGTTGCCGGTTCTGAGCGTTCGCCTGGGAAACGGCCTACAAAGGAAAAAAATTAGTAAAATATTTTAAAACGTATTAAATATAATTCAATATAATAAATTATTATTTTTAATTACCTGTTTGTGTGGGTTGTTGAATTCCGATATCAGAAGCCAACGCCACTCGTATTCCCTGAACTGGAACTCAAGGGGGGTGCCAGATAGGGGTGGCCATACGAAACCGAAAACCGAAAAAAACCGAACCGAAACCGAACCGAAACCGAAAAAACCGAACCGGAAGACAAACCGAACCGAAAAACAAAAACCGGACCGAACTGGGTATGTATGGTCCGGTTTGTGGTTTGGGGTCCGTAGAAACCGGACCGGACCGAAAAACCGGAAAAAAATAAATAAATAAATAAACTCATGAATTAAAATGACTTTAATTATGTAGTAGGAAGGAAAAAGACTTTAATTATGGAAGAAAAATTATCAAAAATCTCGTAATATAAGATGTGTTAGGAATGGTGAAATACAGCTATGGTTTAAAAATCATGTAATTCGGGCAATGTCTCGGTGCCGATAGTAGCGGTCAACCCTATTTACAATTATTATTCCATTTGAGGAGCCCTATCGTCGGAAAGTAAATGTCCCAAAAATTTTATATGGGCGGTTGCGTCTCATCTACGTGAGTGTTTTTCGTGTAGAAGGTTTGACAAAAATACGTAATATAGAGGTAGATATGAGTGTTTTCATGTGATAACTGACGATGGATCAGGGTTGACCGTTTCGATCGAGCCTTTAACTTTGTCGGATCCAGTTGAATTTTTGTCCACATACATCTTTCGTCATAATGATCATATCTGAAGGTCGAATTTTAATTTTTGACTTTTAGTCATCGAAATCACAATATGCATACTAATGTTGTATAACTTGTTTATTAGGTTTTAAGCAAATGCATAACTTTATGAACCAACTCTACATAGAAGCAAAATTAGCAAAAAACTCCTGAAATAAGATGTGTTCGGAATGATGAAATACAGCTCTGGAGAAAAAATCAAGTAATTTGGGTAACGTCTCGGTGCCGATTGTAGCGGTCAACCCTATTTACCTTTATTATTCCCTAGGGGGAGCCCTATCGTTGGAAGGTAAATGTCCCAAAATTTTTATATGGGCGGTTGCGTCTCATCTACATGAGTGTTTTTCATGTAGAATGTTTGACAAAAATACGTAATATAGAGGTAGATATGAGTGTTTCCGTGTGATAAGTGACGATGGATCAGGGTTGACCGCTCGATCGAGCCCTTAACTTTGTCGGATCCAGTTGAATTTTTTTCCACATACATCTTTCGTCATAATGATCATATCTGACGGTCAAATTTTAATTTTTGACTTTAGTGATCGGAATCACAATATGCATACTAATGTTGTATAACTTGTTTATTAGGTTTTAAGCAAATGCACAACTTTATGAACCAACTCTACATAGAAGCAAAATTATCAAAAAAATCGTGAAATAAGATGTGTTCGGAATGATGAAATACAGGTCTGGTTAAAAAATCACGTAATTCGAGTAACGTCTCGGTGCCGATTGTAACGGTCAACCCTATTTACCTTTATTATTCCCTAGGGGGAGCCCTATCGTTGGAAGGTAAATGTCCCAAAATTTTTATATGGGCGGTTGCGTCTCATCTACGTGAGTGTTTTTCGTGTAGAAGGTTTGACAAAAATACGTAATATAGAGGTAGATATGAGTGTTTCCGTGTGATAAGTGACGATGGATCAGGGTTGACCGTTTCGATCGAGCCCTTAACTTTGTCGGATCCAGTTGAATTTTTTTCCACAGACATCTTTCGTCATAATGATCATATCTGACGGTCAAATTTTAATTTTTGACTTTTAGTCATCGGAATCACAATATGCATACTAATGTTGTATAACTTGTTTGTTAGGTTTTAAGCAAATGCACAACTTTATGAACCAACTCTACATAGAAGCAAAATTATCAAAAAACTCGTGAAAGAAGATGTGTTCGGAATGATGAAATACAACTCTGGTTAAAAAATCACATAATTCGGGTAACGTCTCGGTGCCGATTGTAGCGGTCAACCCTATTTACCTTTATTATTCCCTAGGGGGAGCCCTATCGTTGGAAGGTAAATGTCCCAAAATTTTTATATGGGCGGTTGCGTCTCATCTACGTGAGTGTTTTTCGTGTAGAAGGTTTTACAAAAATACGTAATATAGAGGTAGATATGAGTGTTTCTGTGTGATAAGTGTCGATGGATCAGGGTTGACCGTTTCGATCGAGCCCTAAGTTTGTCGGATCCAGTTGAATTTTTTTCCACGGACATCTTTTGTCATAATGATCATATATGACGGTCGAATTTTAATTTTTGACTTTTAGTCATCGGAATCACAATATGCATACTAATGTTGTATAATTTGTTTAGTAGTTTGTAAATAAATGTGCAACTTTGTGAACCATAATCATAATAAGAAAAAAATTATCAATTTGAAAAAAAAACCGAACCGCACCGAACCGTAGGTGTGGTTTGGTTTGCGGTTTGGCCTCTTGAATAGTAAAAAACCGAACCGAACCGGACCGAAATATAACATTGGTTTGGTTCGCGGTTTGGGGTATAAACCGAACCGAAGTGGACCGGAGCCAGCCCTAGTGCCAGAACGTCCGTTCCCATGCGTAGTCCAGTGGGTCCGTAACTCGTTCTTCCACTCCTTGTACCTGTAATACGCCAAAAAATATAAATATTATTAATTATACATAATTTTCTTTTGTCATTAACTTTGCAACGTACTTTCCCCCATGCACAACGTCCGCCCATGTGTTCCTCAGGTGCTGGGGAACGTCAAACCACACCTGCATTAAAATATTTATTAGTTTAGGTGTTCATAAATCTACAATGTAAAAATAATGTTAAATGTGAAATTTTTTATACTTACCGACATTTTGTTGTGGACCATGTCCTTAACCTTCTGTGGGACCTCGCCCCAGTCTGACCATAACATAGAGACTCTATCTCTAATAAGCGCTCCCACGCGACCGGGGTACATCCTCGTCTTGCCACCCGATACTACGTTCCCATCCCCGTCAGTATCAATGACGATCCTTCCCGAGGTACTCACTGTCTTCTCGAGAGCCTTCCTTGTGACGGGACCTCTCTTCTTCCTTGTCGGCTTGGCTCCGACGATGCCTACCATAAATTGATTATAAATAAATTATTTTTATTATAACATAACAAATTATTTATATAATCATTACCTGAGGGCGTTGGGGCGGATGCGACGGACTCCGACTCTGTCGCCGATGATGAAACCCTCGCAGAAATTAAATCCGTACCAAACGACATGAATAGGTACGCCGCTGATGGGATCACATGCGGGGGTAGTGGATAAATCGGGGCCCCTGAGTCATCGACTACAGGTAATGCCGGTATTAAGCGCGAAAGGTAGAGAAGAGGCGGTAGCATCTGTACCCCAGAAGACCCACCCTCCGAAACAGTAGGGTCCGGAGTCGGTGCCCTGTGTATCTCAGGCATACATGGTGCAGACACCTCCGCCTGAGTCAGAGGCCACAGCTGCCTTGAGGAGTGAGGGACGCTCGGCTGCCTCGAGCGAGGGGCGTCTGGCTGGCTGGAGGAGCGAGGGGCGACTGGCTGCCTGGAGGAGCGAGCGGCGTCCGGCTGCCTGGAAGAATGTATGGCCCCCAGTTGTCTCTGTGTCAGCTCTAGAAGAGACGCCCGTCGGGCCGTCATTGGGCCTTGAACCGAACCCCGAGGGTTGCTAGACGTTCCCTCAGACGATTCACCCCTTTGGCCCTTCAAACTCTTTGACTTACTAAATAATTCTTTCATCCTAAATAATATTTTTAATATTTTGTTAAATATATAGCATTATAAAAAATTAACAACATTATCACAAATATATTAAATATACCAATTAATATTTTAATATACCCAAATATATTAAATATACCAATTAATATTTTAATATACCCAATTTACTAAATATACCAAATTAACTAAATATACCAAATTGACTAAATATACCCAAATATATTAAAAATTACCAATTTACTTAATATACCCAAATATATTGAAGTATACTAATTAATGGAAATAATTCAATATAATTCAACATTATTACCAACAATATTATCACAAACAACATTATCACAAACCCTAATTATCATATAATTCAATATATTGAAAAAAATTGAAAATAGTTCTATAATTCAATATAAACATGAAATTACATAACTTATTTGTTTGGGAGATGGGGGAGGCGGAGTGGAGGCCGGAAATCGTCGAAAAAAGTGAAAGAAAATCGAGAGGAGAGGGAGAAACGAGGGTGCGGCCGAGAAGAAAGAATGAAAAAAATAGGGTTCTGTCGCTGGGTCCAAATATATAGGAAGAAGTATAGCCGACGAAATAAAATATTCGTCGGCTAAAACTTAGTAATTTCGTCGGCTATAGTCCCACTTTTAGCCGACGACAGTACTAAAAATTCGTCGGCTAAAGTACTTTTTATAATTATTTAGTAAATTCATGTACAATTTATATGTTTTATCTTGTGAAACATAAAACCGACCGTCAGATATCATCATTATGTTAAAACATATGTGGGGGTAAATTTTCAGCATCATCGGACAAACTTAAGGACTCGATCCGCACGGTCAATCCCGTTAGTCAAACCACTAAACACAAACAAACGGTGATTTGACTGCCTAAATTACGTATTCTGTCCGGACCTTTAACTACAAATAGTTTCATATCGAGGAGACGCAACTAGTGGTATAAAAATTATAAGAAAAATAACCATCGGAGATAGGACGTCCTCTATGGAGAAAGAATGAAAAAATGCAATGACGGCAAGTATTGGCACCGAAACTTATTGGAATTACGTGATTTTTCAACCATAGACATATTTCATCGTTCCGGTCATATCTTATGTCACGACTTTTTTTCATTTGAAGCTTCTTCATATAGTTTGTTTTTAAAACGAAACATTTACTTAACACTTGGTAAATTAGTTATACAGCATTAGTAGACATATTTTGATTGTGACGATCAATCTTGTGAAACGAAAAACCGACCGTCAGATATCATCATTATCAGATTTTGTCACTTCCCTTGTGCATAACTTCTGGAAGAATCTTGACAATGCTACTAACGGCTCCACCACCTGACGGGGAAGGAACGGTCGAATGAAAATAGGGAAGAGACGTTGTAGCAGAATATGACAGTCATGACTCTTTAACCCATACATTTTATTGCCCCGAATGTTTACACACTAGGCTATATCCTCCTGAAAATTACGTTCTTCTGGTCAGGCTTCACGATGTACGGAGCTTGAGGCATTTTTTTCTTCCCTTCTTTCAACCATAATTGTCTTCGTATCTCTATTTTTTTAAGATCAATGCGTGCCTTCGGACCGTCTTTCGTCTTTCCCTCCAAGTTCCTGTTCCTACCACACTGTCACTATATTCTTTTTCATGTGCATCACATCTAGGTAGTGTCTGATCAACAACTTACTCCAGTATGAGAGTTTCCAAAATATGCTCTTATGTGTCCAAACTTTATACCTGTCGAGTCTGTCAGGTATTGCCGCCACTATATTGAGATGATTGCTGAGCTGCCCAAAATCATACTCATTAAGCACTGCTAAAATTTCTTTCCCCGTCCATCTTCTAGGAGACACACCAAGTTCTACAGTCCCATCAAATGCCTTGTCATCGAACCGCCATTCGTGATCATACGGAATGAGAGTACGGTGACCCAATCTGCATATCTTGTTGCAATGACTACTGCTCCCCTCATCGCTTAGGCACTCTGGACAAGCCTTGTATCCCCTAACAACTTCGCACGACAACATCCCACGGGTAGGAAAATCCCTTATGATACCAACAACCATAGCATGCATCTGGAACATCTCGTGCATGAACTTATCATAAGTGGGATGACCAACGTCCCAAAAAAACTTAAGCTCTTCAATCAAGGGTCTCAAATACACAGAGAGACACTTCCCTGGATAACCGGGTCCTGGAATCAACAAAGTCAACACATTGTATTCCTTCTTCATGCACATCCATGGAGGAAGGTTGTATGGTACCAAAATCACCGGCCATACGCTGTATTGAAGACTCATGTTGCCAAAAGGATTGAACCCGTCGGATGAGAGCCCGAGCCTCACATTTCGGACCTCTGACGCAAAATGAGGAAACTCCCTATCTATATGCTTCCAAGCCTTCCCGTCAGCAGAGTGTATAAGGGTATCTTTGTCGTGCAATTCCCTATCAGCGTGCCATCTCATAGCTTTGGCCGTGTGTGATGACATGTACAACCGTTACAGCCTATCCCTCAACGGGAAATACCGAAGTACCTTCATAGGTTTCCTATCGCCTGCAGGTGTCAGCTTATACCTGTCACTCTGACATATTGGACATGTGTCAAGGTCACCAAGGTCATTCCCTTCTGGATCTTTACCCCAGAAGAGAACACAATCATATCTGCATGCATGGATCTTGATGTAGGAAAGCCCAAGATCTTTCAGGATACATCGGACCTTATGATGAGTGGTAGGAAGACGATGACCGTGGGGCAGCATCGAAGCAGTGTACTGTAGATAGTCATCAACAGCCTTCACAGTCTATTTTGTCTCAACTTTAATCTTCATAACATCCATCACACTTTCAAGAATCGTCTTCTGACAACCGGGGTACACAGGGGTCTGTTGGAAAGCAAGTAGTTTGTTGTACCTGTCAATACCAGCAGTGTTGACAACTCTAGGGAAGGGCTTCACCGGCCCAGACATATACGGTCCTTCAGAGCATACACCGCTCTCATAAGAAAACATATCGTTGATGAAGGCCGTTGTTGGATTGTTGGATGTACTGCCCGTCTCAAAAAATTGCCCATGATCATGCGGACCCCCTGATGATGTTTCACCATGATATATCCAACATGTGTACTTCTCCCAAAACCCATTACTTTTAAGGTGCTGCAAAACCTTGTCAATTGCAAATCGATGCATATCGCTACGACACTGACATTTAGTACACAGACAATAGAAAATTGTATTCCCTTTAGCATTATCCATCACATATTCAATAAAACTGACAACTCCTTTACCATATCTTTTGTCCCATTTTGGAAGCGAAATACAACTCTTATCCATATCCTGAGAATATAACATAATATATATGTATAAACGCTAATTAATTAATTAATTAAATATACAAATCATTCAATATTCTATCTACAGTTAACGTACAATTAATTAATATATATATATACATGCATATATATAATAATTACTAATTAATATACTCAAATTAATATATATATATATATATATATATATATATACATATATATATAACAACTTCATATATATTATCAAACACAAATCGATCAACTCAATCACACTCAAAATCCAATATAATCAACTCTAATTAAAACTCAAAATCAAAAGATCATAACGAAAATAAAACTCTTAAATCAACTCAAAAACAAAATATATACACATATATGTACCTATATATAGCGCCACAAACTAATTTCGGACAGATTTCGACAACACCCAAAAATTTCACCAACCCCCAAACTTTTTCTCCTGTTTTTTCTTTCACATCAGCTGCTGTCTAGATCTGGAAATATAAGGACTTTTAGCCGACGAAATTATATATATCATCGGCTAAACTTCAAAAATTTCATCGGCTATAGTTCACAGACTATAGCCGACGAAAAAAACCATTTTAGCCGACGACACAAAATTTCGTCGGCTAAAACTCCACTTTAGCCGACGATATTTTTTTTCGTCTGCTATGACAGTTATTCTGGTAGTGGATAAATTTAAGGGCTTGATCCGGGTGGTCAAACTCGTAAGCCAAACCCCTAAATTACATTGACCGCAATTATCAGCGCCGAAACTTTACTAGAATTACGTGATTTTTCAACCATAGACGTATTTCACTATTGCGGTCATATCTTATTTCACGACCCTTTTGCGTTTAAAGCTTCTACGTATAGTTTGTTCTTGAAACGAAACATTTACTTAACACTTAGTAAACAAGTTATACAATATTAGTAGGTAGATTGTGATTTCGATCCTCAAAATTCACAAACTAAAATCCGACCATCAGATATCATAATTATGTTGAAATATGTGTATGAAAAAAAAATTCATCTAGATCCGACAACGTTATGAGCTCTATCCGGACGGTCAATCCCGTAAGTCAAACCATTAATTTCGTCAGCTAAAGTACCCTCAAATTTTCAAATTTTCCGACTAAAATTTTGAACTTTAGTTGACGAAATTAAGGTATTTCGTCGGTTAAAATTCAAAATATTTAAAATCCCGCCGAAAATTTTGAATTTTTTCTATATCTTTCATTCTTGTCCTCCTATTCATCTCTCTTCCTCCTCTCCTTCTCTTCCTCCTCTCCTCCTCCGGCCTCCTCCTCCTCTCTTTCTCCTCCTCTTCTCCTCCTCCACCACCGGCGGAAAAACAAAAATGAAGAAAAAAAATTAATCAAAAATGCAAGAAATAAAAAAAATAATAAAAAATAAATAAAATAAATAATTATAGCTGACGAATTTTAAATAAATAAATAAACAAATAAAATAAATAACTATAGCCGATGCAATTTTATTAAAATTCTTCGGCTATAGTTAAATAAATAAATAAAATAAATAAATAACTATAGCCAACGAATTTTAATAAAATTTCGTCGGCTAAGGTCCAAAAATTCGTCGCCTAAAGTCTAGACTTTAAGCGACGAAAAATTTCTTCGTCGGCTAAATAAATGACTTTAGCCGACGATAAACAATAATTTCGTCGGCTAAAGTCTTGGCCGACGGATTTTTCCTGACAACTTCTTAGCCGAAAACGTTTTGTCGACTAAAACTTTAGCCGACGAAATTTTTTACTTAGCCAACGAAAAAATTTCGTCAACTAAAGTAGTTGTTCTGGTAGTGTCTGCTCTTCATACAACCTTTGCTATCAAGGATCTAGGTCCGTTGAAGTATTTTTCGAGGATAGAGATGGTTTATTTCTTAATCATCGCAAGTATGTTGTTGATCTCCTAAATGAAGCAGGAATGACAGATTGCAAACCTACTCGCACGCCATTGCACAACAAACTCAATTTGGACAATCCAGGCATCACCTTGACAGATACCAACAATTATCAGTGTCTTGTTGGCAAGCTTATCTACTTTCCATTACAAGACCTGATCTCACCTATGCAGTGAGTCTAGTGAGTCAATTCATGAATTCACCCTTTACTTATCATCTCAGTATTGTGAAGATGATACTATGCTATTTAAAAGGTCTAATCAGTCGAGGTATTATACACCGAAATGGTCATTTTAAAATAGAAGGTTTTTCAGATTCAAATTTGGTGGGAAATGCATTGGATCAAAAATCTGCCACATGCTATTGTACATTCGTTAGAGGAAATCTTGTTACTTGGAAAAGTAAAAAAACAACCAGTGGTGGCTAGAAGTAGTGCGCTGAGGCTGAATACCGGGCAATGGATTCCATTGCTTGTGAACTTATATGGCTAAAGGCCTTACTCAAGGATTTAGGACTTCAGCATGCTGCTCTAATTCTTCTTTATTGTGACAACCAGGTTGTTATGCACATTGCAGCAAACCTGGATTTTCATGAACGCACAAAACACATCGAGGTTGATTGTCATTTCATCCGCAATCAAGTCCAATCAACGCTCATCGAGACGGTGTACACAAGATCTTGTGATCAACTTACAGACGTGTTCACCAAAGTCCTCGCTTCCGCATAGTTTGAAAGTCTACTTTTCAAGCTTGGCTCAAGAAACTCCCTTAGCTTAAAGGGGAGTGTTGAGATCAGCTTACTTGTGATGCAAGTCTCTTCTCAATCTTTCTGTCTTGATCCTGGTGTTCAGCTCCCTCCATGTTCTTTAGCATATGTAACTGTATAGATCCAGTTTTGTAAGCAAGATATAAGGAACTGCTGGTAGATAGGTTGTTGTAGTTCTGGAACATAGTGTGTTGTGGTTTTTAAGTTGTTTCCTTCTCTTCTATTATAGCTCTCTGTAAATCCTTCTTATCTCAAGAAATATATTCATCTTCATCATATTTCTTTCTTTAATAATTGTGGTTCAATAGTTTAGACATATAATTTGTGGAAGAATGTGAAGTGACCAGTATTCAACTGAATTTATACACGTTAGGATATTACAAAAATTTCATACAAAGGTCAAAACCCTTTGGGGATGTTATTAAGCGCTATATATAAAACCGAGACAATTATATCTCGTTCATCACTGTGATTCTGCCAGGCGCAAAAGCCAATTTTCATCAGTATTAGGGTGAATATTCATTAACAAATACCAAGCAGCCCAAGAGATATATCGAACCGATGAAATTTTATCTGTTTTGTTCAATTTAGTATTAGGATTTTAATCCTCCTGCTGCATGCATTTCTAGCACAATTATACCTTCTAAGACTGGACTTCTTACAATATAATGAAGGCATACATATCTAACTACAAGAGTTGGATGTGAGGTGAACATATTCATTTATAATATTGTATCTTTATGGTACATGGATAAGTACTGTTTGGTGTAGAATTTGCAGTCCTTCAAACAACCGGCTTGTAAACTTGTGCTAGGCGTGCCAGTACCTTTGGGTCAGGTACAACCTTGAAGTTGGATGCTGCTCGCGTCCCTCTTCTGACTTCTTCTCACAGCGACCGTGACAGACGCCGATCTTCTTCCTCTGTGCTAGGTTCTCTCTTCAGACCTACAAGGGAAAAGTCCCTCTAGTATTTTTCTCCAACCTTTGCGGATGGCCGAATCTTACTTAGTATGCAATGAAACTAAGCAGCGGGTATCAAGATATGCAGGATATGGACTGGCGAACGGATTCTCCAGAACTGGTTGCGGGAGTAAAACTGCTCAACGGATTGAACAGGGGAATAGTGAGATTTCAACGGATTGAAACCTGTCAGACTTAACGGATTAAGTCCCTTGTGCAGCTTGACGGATCAGGCTACGGTTGCTGACGGATCAGACTTGGTTGCTCCGGAGAGGCTTGAAGACTTTCGCGTGGCGAAGTTGTTGTCTGTTTGTTGATAGATGTCGTTGTGTTTTCTTTCTTGTATCTTAACCCCTTTATATAGTGCATACTAGGGTAGATATTTACTTGTTTGTCAAGGCACGGCACCATACTGCTAGGGTTAAGAATCCTTCTTGTGATGCAAGACAACCTCTTAAAGCCCAAACCTCTAAGCCCAACACTCTTCTGTTGGTAACTTAATCTCTTGTGACCACGTGCTTCATCCCTTATAACACTCTCGCGAACGCTTTTCCTCCCGCGAACACGTTTCATTAATACACAGCCCCTTTCGCGAGCGCGTTTCCCTTAGAGAGCCAACTATCTCCCTTCGCGAGCGTGTTTCGTTACTATGCTCCTCGCGAGCGCATTTGACTCTCTAAGCGTCCTCTGACCTTCTTGACCGCAGGTATCGGTCCACTTGCTTTTCCATAAATGGACTTTTTACTTTTGGATCTAACATTGCCCCCCAGCTCTTGAGATCAAGCCCGTTTACGAAAATCGAAAAGAGTTATACCTAGGCATCGATTTGAACAAAAACAAACGTCTTTTCATTGTCAACCTCCTCAGAACACTCAACCATCATTTCCCTCTGCAACTCTTTTCAAACCTCTCTGAAATAAACCGCCGTCGTTTCTGCTTTCCTCCACTGCTTCCAAATCAATGGCACCCAAACATACTTTCTCTGCTGTGAAAACCTCACCCAAAACCCCTTCTGAACAAGAAGCTAAAGATTTCGTACAAGTCAAGGCCGATTTCCAACCCGCCCCAAGACCAAAATGCTCCTGGTTGAAAGTAAAACCTGACAATTCCTGTGACCTGGGTCCTTGGGTCGATCTTTTCCCAGACCAATTTCAACTGCCTTACCGTCAGCATGCCTCACGAATTCCTCCTTTAGTTTTTCGCGAGGATGAAACTTCCTTCGTCGATTGGCAGAAGTCAGACGCCCAGACCAGAATTGAGCAATGGCCGAACACCAATGATGCTGAAATCCAATGGTACCAACAACGCCGCAATAAAGACCTCGAACGATGGCAAGCCGTCGGAATTGCCAACTCCATCGACCTCTGTTTCTCCCTGAAGTCTGGCTGCAACAGAGCTCCCCTGGCAGCAGCAATCTATTTCTGGGACACTTCTTCAAACACCTTTCATCTCCCCGCAGGGCCGTTAAGAATCACCTTACTGGATGTGTACACGATTATTGGGCTTCCTTTCTCCAACGCACCAAGCCCTCTCAACGACCTCGCACTGGAACACCAAATCCCTACTGATCAATCTCGCCCCAACTCCTACACCGCATGAGTCAGTCGCTATGGGAGTTCTGATAATGATTTAAGCGGCCTAGCATTCCTAGAACTCTGGCTCCTCAAATATGTTGAATGCAGCGCCACCAACAAACCCACCTTCGCCTGGGCCAGAATTGCTGAGCTGCTCTATAATGGTATCCCTCTCAACCTCTTAGAACTAGCCACTGGGTTGTTATACAGGGCGTTACACTTCCTGCCCTTAGAACATTTCAAACACAGATCTGTTAGTGGTCCTCTTTGGATCTTAGACTTGTGGCTTCAAACCTATTTCCCCATTTTCCGTTCTTCTTCTATCACCAGCTTCCTGAAAGACAAGGTCTTAGGCCAAACCATTGTGTCTGCTTCACATCCTCCATCCATCAGCTATTTACGTTGTTTCCACTATTTGTATGGTATGGAAAACCTGCCTTCAGATTCTATTACCCTTATTTGCAGACGCACATACCTCTCACTTGTAAATGAAGGTTTTATTTATAGTAACCGCCACAACGTTCAACAGCTCTTTTTCTTTCTACGCCTCCTCTCTACTCGTGACCTCAAACTGCCAGGCAGAGCTGGAGTAGAAATCTATGCACCCAACTTCTTCGCCAGGCAATTTGGAATGTGCCAAAAAATTTCATATCCCCCATTGGCTAGCCGCAACCATTTCACTTCGTGGCGAGAAACTTACAATGCCGGAACCGATCCTGAGTCCATTCCCTCCCGCTTCAAGGATATCATACAGCCTGTAAACACCTATCCCCTCGGTGGAGTACGTCTAAGCTTTGCTGCTAATGATGAGTTCACTAGGTGGTGAACTTCAATTAATGAGGGTAGATGGAACCCAGATCACCTGTCTGTGTTCAGAAAGATCTTCCAGCAGTATCAGAAACATTTCCGCCATGCTGAAGATTTGGCTGTGTTCGCTATCGAAGGCCCTCGCCAAAGCGCTGGACTTTCCTTGGTTCCTGAGGTGCGAACAAAAATGCTCCCTGCCCCCCAGGTATTTTAAAAACTCCTCAACTGTAATAATCAACTTCCTGATTTGTATACCTTTTTCTGACCAACTTCTTTCCTTTCAGCGTCCTCAAAGAACCAAGAAGTGTGCGAACAAGATTGGAGGTCGCCCTCTCAAGAGGCTCAAACCAAGTCTTCCTACAGAAGAGATCGTTTCTCAACCCTAGGTATGGGTTCATTTAATCTGAAAACTCATATGTTTATGTGGTCAAATCAACTAATCACATAATTGCCTTATAGGTGGATCAGCCTATGCAATCTAGCCCTGAAGCCGTGCGATCCCCTGAAGAATGCAGTCAAAGTCCTGCTGTCTCCGGTGCTCCAAACCTAACCGTTCTAGCTGAAGCAACCTCTGCCGTGATTCAGGAAGCAGTTCCCCCCTCGGCCAATTTGGGCATTGAGATTCCTATTGAAGCAGCTCCAAAGGTACCCTTCTGCTAATTTCTTCAATTGGAAATATCTTGAAAACTTGAGCTCAATTATGCTTCTGACGTTTCAGGGATCAATTCCTGTATATGAGGTCAGTTCTTCTTCTGGGTCAGACTCAACAGCTGCTTCTCAGAACATCTCCACTATGATGGGAGAAATTTTTAACGGAAGTACTAAGCTCGCTCCTCTCCAAACCGTTGCTGCGAACGAGTCAATCCCCCGCGAGACGATTTCCTGTTCGCCACAAAGAATAGTGGCTGATACTCGCGTGAAGAACATTCCTCCCGCGACCAGCACCCCTCTCGCGAGCGAAACCTCTCCCGCGACCGAAGGTCGTGCGCAGGTCCCTCCTCCCGCGAATGAAGTCTCTCTCGCGAACGAAACCGCTGCCGCGAATGACAATCGCGCGAGTGATACTGCTCAACCAGTGCTTCAACCGGTGATCCCAACTGAAATGGCCTCAAAGGTAAATTTTTTCTTTATTCTACAGCTTTTGTTTGTATCCTTACAAACACTAACTGTTTCTTTACTTGCCAGATTCCGGAGAACCTCCCAGTTTCCTTTTCTTCTGATCATGCTACGCCTTCCATCATCGAGCAAGTTCAACAAATGCTGGATCCTTTTCAAGCAGACCGCTCAATTGCTGATGCGACAAACTTCCTTCGCAACCTAGGGCACGAGGATCTTCTTCACCCACATACTCGGATCCAAGTAGAAGATGCCATTCGTATCCTTCGAGTTCAGGCTGACGAGAGGCTCTTGAAGAAATTGCGGCGTCTATGGGAATTCGTAACCAGTGCTGCAACTCTGTCTGAGCGTGCCAAAGCAACTCGATTGGAGGCCCTTTCATATCATCAAAAAGCTGAGAAACTCCAAGCTGAACGGGCAACCAAAGCTACCAGTCTCGCTGGACTTGTCCATAACGCGACTCATTTGTTCCCTAACCGAATTGCTAAACTTAAACGGCAAAAAGCTGAAATTGAGGCTCAGCTAGCAGTTGCAGAGGAGGAAGCCCAACAAAACTTAGGAGTCTTGGAGCAAGAGAAGAATTCCTACCAGATTCTTCAACAAGTGATTAACCAGGTGGACGACAAAATCGAAGATTCCCTGATTAATGAAGAAAATATCCAAAAGGCCCTCGATACTGCCTTAGCTAATATCAAACACATCAGTAAATTTATTTAACTCACCATCTGTATTAACTCTGCTCGCGAATATTACTCTGAATGCAGAATGTCTTTTCGAATTAATTCCATATCTTTGACCTCTCGAAAACTGTCCCATACTTTAACTGCAACGTTGCACCATTAACTTGTGCATTTACCATATTCAACTAACCCAGCACGCGTGATAAATGTTTGACCAATGAATGAACAGCAAACCCTCCAATCCCTTTGGTGAAAACCTAGCATTTCGCCTATAAATAGCGGCCAACTCTTCCCATTACCTTCAGCAACCAAGAACATGGATTCTCCTTTTAGTCTCAAAGCAGTTCCTTTAGACCTCTTTCTTCAGCCTTCCCATCCCTTAGGCTTTACAACCAAACCTCAAATCCTGGGTAGGCTTCACAAGCTACGCTCAGGCATAAGATCTGACGCGCCTGTCCCAGAAGTCGCTTCAAATCGCACCATTGGAACCAAATTCCACTTGGTGAGGGGATTGACTTCTGATATTGGATCGAAGAAGGCTTCTGTGCCGACAAGATTCCTCTGTCGAGCCTCTTTCGCGTCTGGTCTGATCAAGTTGCTTCTATTCCACTACCGTCGGCTCACTTTCAACATGTTGGCCGCGCAAGGTGGAAGATGAAACGAGAACTGTAAAAGTTTGAAGAGAGACTTTATGAAAGGAGTTGTAATAGATTTTTCTTCAAGCAGCTCTGTTCTTGTTCAACACTGTATTTGTTGAAATCAGTTCTTGTTCAACACTGTATTTGTTGAAATGTATCTATGATTCAATAAACACAAATTGTTTATGTTCAATGTGTAAACCACAGGTGTTGGTTCAAAATGAATCAGGGCTCAAAAAACACAACTTGTTCTTCCCAAAAATGTCGAAAATTTCGAAAAACCACATTAATTGGTTCCTGTATAACTATGGTGCCCCCCAGTTTTATCAGGTGCGCAAAAAACAAAACCTCGAACAGGTTAAGCGTTGAGCAACATGAATGAAACTGACAAGACGCCCAATTCTGCTATAAGTCAAACGAACGAACCCTAAGGCCCCAAACTCTGCCCCCCTTCCTGGGAAACAGGCTGTTATGTGGTCTGTGGAGGCAAAGGATCGTCAGAAGCCCAAACACTTGGAAAATACTGTTTCAGATGCCTCCCATTAATAGGGTTATTATGGACTTCTCCATCCAAATCTCACAAATAGTAAGCACCTTTACCCACGATCTGGTCAATCACAAAAGGTCCCTGCCACGTGGGAGACCACTTTCCCCCTGCCGCGAACATGCTCGCCAAAAGGAAGTACTGCTTTCCAAACTAAGTCGCCAACTCCAAAACTCCTGCCACGTGTCCTGGCATCATACGCGCGAGCGACTCGTTGCTTCTCAACCATTATATGATCTAAGGCTTCCAAACGAGTAGTATCCAGCTGTTCATGCTCTTGAAACATGGCCTGAACATAATCCTCCCCTACTAACTGATGTTGCTCGCGAACCCTTAAGGAATCGACACTTATCTCCATAGGTAAAACTGCATCGTGTCCAAACATCAAGGCATAGGGTGTGGTCCCTGTAGGTGACCGCTTAGATGTTCGATACACCCACAGAGTATGATCAAGCTCATTATGCCAATCTCTAGGATTATCAACCAACATCTTTCGCAAGATATTGATTATGACTTTGTTGCTAGCCTCAGCCTGGCCATTCGCCTGAGCGTAATACGGTGTGGAATGTAGAAACTTAATCCCATAGTCAGCAATGAAGTCTTCAGTTTCCTTGGCTAGGAATGCTGCCCCCCTGTCTGCTACTAAACACTCCGGAATGCCATACCTGCTAATGATGTTGCTGAAGATGAAGCTGCAAATAGTACGAGCAGATGCATCCTTTAAGGGTACAGCCTCCACCCATTTTGTGAAATAACCTGTTGCCAACAGGATGAACTTATGCTGTTGAGACAAAGCTGGATGAATAATTCCTATGAAATCCAACGCCCATCCTCTTACTGGCCATGGTTTAATAATGGGTTGCATGGGCACATCTGGAACATGCCGCACTGGTCCATGCGCTTGACACTCCTGACATCCTTGAGCAAATGTAATGCAATCTTTTAAGATCGAAGGCCAAAAGTAACCATAACGACAGATAAGCCACCTCATCTTTGGTCCAGCCTGGTGTGACCCACAAACTCCTAAATGTACCTCCCTCATTACTCGCTTGGCTTCTTTTCCAAAGATACATCTAAGATCAACTCCATCCTCCCATCTGCGTAGGAGTTCGCCACCTCTTAACACATAGTTAGTGGCAAAGTATCTGACTTGTCTATCCACTGGAGCAGATGGATTATCCAAGTAATCAATGAGTGGCTGACGCCAATCGGTATCGATAGCTTCCACTGTAGCAACATACCATTCATCTGCGTCGACCCTACGAGCCATGAAAGAAGGTAACGTTCTCCTTTCAACTTTCAAAATCTGCTCGCAGACTCCATCAGTTAATGTTATGCCAGTGGCAATTTGTGCCAACTCATTCGCCGCAAAGTTGTGTGCCCTTGGGATATAATCTAAAGTGACATCACTGAATTGCTCCAGTAGCTCCATAGCCCTTTCCCAAAATGGAACCAAGGTGAAAGTTGTACACTTGTATAAGCCCTTAAGCTGATTGATCACCAACAAAGAGTCGCCAAACACACTTACCACTGTTGCCCCCATCGAGAGCAACATTTCCAATCCGATTATTAACGCTTCATACTCGGCCTGATTATTTGTGCATTTCCATTCCAGTTGGAAAGAATAAGCATGACGAACCCCCAGAGGACTTACCAGAGATATCCCAGCGCCAGACAAACTCTCAGTGCTGCTTCCATCAAAGTATAACTCTCAGGGCTGCAGTAAAATAGCTACTACGTCTAACTCTCTGTACTGTAAGTCTTGTTCCACTGGATGATGAAGCAAGAAATCTGAAACCGCCTGTCCGGTTTGTGCCTTCAAAGGTGTATATTGTAGCGAGAACTCAGATAAAGCTAACACCCATTTGCCAATGCGACCCCTGAGAATAGGTCGAGTCAGCATATATTTTACCAAGTCTGTTTGTGCCACCACCACGGTTGTAAAAGATAACATGTAATGACGTAACTTGCAACCAGCAAAATACAACGCGAGGCACAACCGTTCCATGTCACTATATCTGGTTTCTGCATCGATTAACGTCCTGCTAAGATAATACACTGCATGCTCAACTACTTTATCGTTATCTTGGCGTTCATCTTGTGCTAAAAGCGCAGCGATTGATGTTTCACACGCTGAAATGTAGAGCTTCAAAGGGTGACCAGGCCGTGGAGGCATCAGAACTGGCGGCGAGATTAGATACTGCTTTATCCTGTCGAACGCCTCCTGATGACTCGCTTCCCAACGAAATTCCGTATCTGCCCTCAACTTTAACAGTGATGTAAAGGGTTGAATTTTTCCTGCTGAGTTCGAGATGAATCTGCGCAAGAAGTTAATCTTACCCAATAACTGCTGCAATTCCTTCTTGTTAGTTGGAGCTGAAGCTTCTATTACCGACTTGACTTTGTCCGCTGGAATCTCGATACCACGCTGGTGAACCACAAATCCTAGGAAATCGCCTGACTGAACCCCAAAGACACACTTAGCTGGATTCATCCTGAGTTTATGTTTCCGCATCCGCATGAAGACCTTTCTCAGATCCTCTACGTGGTCTGTTTTAATCTTGGACTTTACTACCACATCATCAATGTAAACCAACAGTATCTTCCCCAGTATGTCATGGAAGATAAGGTTCATCGCCCTTTGATATGTGGCGCCAGCATTCTTAAGCCCAAAAGGCATGACTTGGTACTCGAATGCTCCTATAAAGCCTGGACATCTAAAAGCCGTCTTGTGCTTGTCTTCTTCCTCCACAAGAATCTGGTGATATCCTGCGGTTCCATCCATGAATAACAACAGCTCATGCCCTGCTACTGCATCAACTAACATGTCCGCCATTGGCATAGGATACACGTCCTTAGGTGTGGCTGTATTCAAGTTTCTGTAATCCACGCACACCCTCATCTTACCATTCTTCTTTCGTACTGGCACTATGTTAGATAGCCATTTGGCATACTTGGTAGGTCGAATAATTCCAGACTTGAGCATCTTTTCCACCTCTTCCTTTACTGAAGCCGCTGTATCGGCATGTATTTGCCTAGGTTCTTGCCTGACTGGCCTATAACCATCCATAATTGGTAGTTTGTGACAAACTAACACTGGTGCCAATCCAGGCATGTCTTCGTATTTCTCCGCGAAGCAATCCTTGTATTCGTGTAGTAGCTCAATGAGCTTCTGCTTTTGTTCAGGTTCCAAATACATACTTATGTCAACCTCCATTGGTTCCTCTGGGGTCCCTAGGTTGACTTTCTCTACTGGATCCTTAACCTTAGGTGGAGTATCATCCAAGGCTGCCGGAGCTGGTTGGATAATCTCCTCCTCCTCTTCGTCATATTCCAAAACATCATCGTTAACGCACTCTACTGCTGCCACCTGTTGGTAAGCCTCTTGCTCCTGCCTAAAAATAGACAATCTCTGGTGCAGGGAAGCGTAGGCTTCCAACTCCTCCTTGCTGAGTTGTGGTTTCATCGATTGTTTTGGGTTAAAACCATGGAGATTGGTCTACTGGCGTCTGCTTGGAGCTGCGCCAATCCCCATTGTGTAAGTTCAGTGGAGGTCACCCCATATGGATGTCCTTTCTTTGTAACACCACTGATTTTCAAAGGCCTCATATCTTCACTGTAATAACTTGCATCAACAAAGCAAGCTGCTACTGAGAATGGTCTAGGATCGGCCTTGATTATTTCAGACTCGTCAGTCTCTGGGTTCCAGATAGCAAACTCTTGATGGAGAGAAGATGGAACACAGTCGGCTTGGTGAAGCCAATCTCTACCCAGGATCATAGTATAAGGAGCTGTACATTCAGCCACGAAGAAGGTCTGATACATCTCTGATGGACCAACCTTAATTTTCAATATCACTACTCCTGGTGTCTGGGCTATGTTACCAGCGAAACTTTTTACCTTCATCTTGCTTTCTAGAATCTTTTCCTTTGGGATCTGAAGGTAATTCATAGTCTGCACGGTGAGCACACTTACAGCAGCCCCTGTATCCACCAATATCTTACTGACCCTTTTGTCCATCATGTCAGCAGATACGTACAAAGGTCGTAAATGCTGCCTCATGGCGAAGGTGGGCTTGGAGAACAAAACATATTTCTTTCTCAACCCAGAGTCCATGTCTTCTTTATCTTCACTCGCGGCAAGCTCCTCTCCGCGAACAGATGACTCCGCTCTATTCTCACCTTCTGACATGTTGAGGAAAACCTCAGACGAAATTGGCTCATCCAATGCGTACATAGAAGGCAAGACATACACCATATTGCAATTAGTGTTTGTCTCTGGGGCTGGCATCGTAGCCTCGGTTGTTACCTAAACCTGAGCAGATTTAGATTGGTCTGCGATCATCTCACCATGCTCGTCTTCTACGTAAAGCATGCTGCATGGCAAACTTTCATCCATGCCCCCGATTTCTTCTTCGTCTTCTTCCATGTCGTCTTCTGTAACGCGGAGTGCACCAACTTCTGATTCCTCTTCTGTACGAGCAAACGTTTCAGCCATCTGCTCTACTAAAGAAACCTCTGGAGCAGGTTTCTGCTGCTCAACCACAGTCATAGGTTTAGCTTTATTTGTTTCTCGAGATCCCTGTTCTTGATGCTGAACTGCTTTTGGTCTCCATTCCAACTTTGTTTTCGACGTCTCCCTCTTATCTTCGCTCTTAGGATCTTCCGCAATCCTAACCCTCTTTGCTGGAGACGCCTCAGGTATCTCATTAGAGGTGGAAGTAGATGTTTTACCTTCAACCTTTTGACCTACGCGCGACCAAACTGATCCCCGCGCATGTTGACTCTTGTCAGCGCCCATCCTTGACCACACGGATTTTCGTTCGCCGCTATTTTCTCTTCTCGAGACTCTCTTCTGTCCGCTATGCTCTGTGGTAGCAGTCTCGGGAATATTGCGAACGCTCCTGACAGGGCAATAAGGTCTAGCTAACAATAAATCCAGCTTCCGCTTCAACTGTTCTGGAGTCTCTCTGATTTGGTCTGGGCTGATCAGACCCTTGTCCAATGCTTCCAAAAGCCTCTTGGTCTTACCATACCTTCGCTACACATTCCTAGTCTGAGTAGGCGTAGCCTCTACTACCTTTCCTCTTTCTCTGACCATCCAGACGTTGTTCTTGAGTATGTTCCTGGAAGCTGGCGGTATGTAAGGCTTGGTCACTATGTCCTGTGGGCTGACCATTAGCTTTTTTCCCTCCATTCTTGCCTGGCGCAAACGAAGGTAGAGGTTGGAATCCCTCTGACTAGGACTTGCTGATCTTCTCACCCGTTTTGGACTGTATGGCTGATACGCTTCGGGGGGTGTAATAACAGCACTCCTCTGCTCCTGCTGTGGCTCTTTAACAATGCCGCACTCAGTTTTGCACCTGGCACACAACATGACCGCCGATGCACCTGCTTCTGATTCTTTCCGCTTAACAACTTCCTCATTACCAGAACTCAGGTCAAGCGTCAGCTTTCTGCCACCCCGCACCAGATCAACTACAGCAATATCTGCTACTGCTGGATCACAAAAGGTAATGGACCTCTCATTGACCCACTGTTGTATTTGGTCTTTGAGCTGCATGCACTGAGAAGTCCTGTGAGTCCACAGATTATGATATTTACAGTAAGTCTTACCAGCTATTGCTTCTTCTGGGGGGTAGACTCCTCATGAAATGGCCACCTCATTGGCTGCAATCAACTTGTCCAGAATAACATGAGCCCTACTAGCATCATAGGTATACTCTTTGAACTTTGGCCTTGCTGGCAGAGGCTTCTCCTTCTTCCAGTCACACGGCACTAAGTCAACCATATTGATTGTGGGAAAAGGATCGATGTCCACCCAAGCTGCAGTCTTTTCTTCATTCGCTCCAAGTTTTCCCTCGTTGATCCAAGTCTGGATAGTGTCCTTCAAGCGAATGCACTCTGATGTATTATGGTTCCAAAGATTATGGAACCTGCAGTACTTCTTTCCCTTGAGCTGCTCCTGGGTAAGGGGAGGTCCAAAGTCATTCCTCACTTTCCCCAACGCTGTCAAATCCTCCAGAATCTCCGGCGCCTTGTGTGCATTGTACGTGTAGGACTCGTACTCCGGTTTTGCAAACACGGCGAACGAAATCTTTACTGGCTCCTTGGACATTTTTAACACCTGGGACTTGATAGGCTGCCTACCTGCTAACTCCACTGCTGCCACTTCTTCCTCATATCCCATCATGTATGGGTCTGTATAGGGCATGGCTTGTGGAGCCGAGTAGTAAGGATCCATGTGAGAATATATCGCCCCTACTGTCTTATGCCTTGCTGGAGGCATTCTGGGTCTCAGCGTTCCTGGGATGAGAGCCAAATTGTTACTGGAATTGTTGGCTTCCTCGTCTAGCTCATTCAGGAAGTACTGGTAACTGCCAACCCTGTTCATTAGGTCAGCCATGCTAGAGAACACTCCATCGTGGTGTTTTGCTCTCTGCCTCTTCTCCAACCCCCGTATTGCAATTTTGATCAAGTCAGGCTCTAGGATTGGAGTCTTGCACTTGGCCTGCTGTACTTTGAACCTCTTGAGGAACTCTACTGATGATTCCATAGGTTGCTGATACATAGCTGTCAAAGAAGACAAATCAACCTCTGGCTCCACAGTTCCAAATGTAGGTCTAAACATGGTCTCCATCATGTTCCAGTCAGGAACCGATCTTGGTATCAATTTGGTATACCATGTCAGTGCTGACCCTGACAACGAAGCTCCGAATGTGCGTAACTTAAAAACAGTATCCGCACCATATGGTCCACACTCGCCTGTAAACCTTGCGATGTGGGTGGCAGCGTCTTCAGATCCCTCTCCTGAGAATGAGGTGAATCTTATCTGTCGATAATGCTCTGGCCATGGGCTCTCAGCCACCCATTCTGGATACGGATGTGCGTACGCAGTGTTCACAGCAGCAACAATGGGAGTCGCCCTTATTGCTTCTTGAATCATATTCTGAACTGCATCCCAATCCAGCTGAGGTCTCCTCTAAATAGGTGTAGGCGAACGACGTGGTTGTTGCCTTGGAGTCCTCTGTCTTCCTCTAGGTCCTCCAGGGTTCTGGTTATTATACACTGCTAACTGGTCATTACCCACACGAAGTGGGCCAAACCCCTCTCGGTGCACAGTTCTTCTTTCCACCTGGTGATCTATGTCTTCTAGCAACTCTTCTTCTGGAGGATGTTGGTGAATAAGCTGTTCAGTTCTCATGGCATTTAAAGCCTCCATGAACACATCCATCCTCTTGTTCAGCGCTTGCTGATTTTCGTCCATCTTAGTTGCTAGGTTTGTATACCTTAGGTCCTTAGTTTCGGCCTTCTTGTCCTGCTGTCGGGCTCGATCGCGGACCTCTTGGAAACCTTTTGTCAGGTTATCCAATGATGAGCTCAATGCTCCTACTTGCTCAGCAAGGTTTTGTGACTGACCTTCTTTAGTCATGGCACCAAACTTGCTAATGGCTTACTCTGTAGATAGCTTCCTACAATAAGCCGAGTTGTGCGGCTTTGCGATTACGTGTTCCGGTTTGGAACACGAAGGATATTCCTTTTGATACTCGCCGAAGCCTGTAATCTTGACACCGTCCCACTGGGCGTGCCAGATGTTTGGTGTAGAATTTGCAGTCCTTCAAACAACCGGCTTGTAAACTTGTGCTAGGCGTGCCAGTACCTTTGGGTCAGGTACAACCTTGAAGTTGGATGCTGCTCGCGTCCCTCTTCTGACTTCTTCTCACAGCGACCGTGACAGACGCCGATCTTCTTCCTCTGTGCTAGGTTCTCTCTTCAGACCTACAAGGGAAAAGTCCCTCTAGGATTTTTCTCCAACCTTTGCGGATGGCCGAATCTTACTTAGTATGCAATGAAACTAAGCAGCAGGTATCAAGATATGCAGGATATGGACTGGCGAACGGATTCTCCAGAACTGGTTGCGGGAGTAAAACTGCTCAACGGATTGAACAGGGGAATAGTGAGATTTCAACGGATTGAAACCTGTCAGACTTAACGGATTAAGTCCCTTGTACAGCTTGACGGATCAGGCTACGGTTGCTGACGGATCAGGCTTGGTTGCTCCGGAGAGGCTTGAAGACTTTCGCGTGGCGAAGTTGTTGTCTGTTTGTTGATAGATGTCGTTGTGTTTTCTTTCTTGTATCTTAACCCCTTTATATAGTGCATACTAGGGTAGATATTTACTTGTTTGTCAAGGCACGGCACCATACTGCTAGGGTTAAGAATCCTTCTTGTGATGCAAGACAACCTCTTAAAGCTCAAACCTCTAAGCCCAACACTCTTCTGTTGGTAACTTAATCTCTTGTGACCACATGCTTCATCCCTTATAACACTCTCGCGAACGCTTTTCCTTCCGCGAACACGTTTCATTAATACACAGCCCCTTTCGCGAGCGCGTTTCCCTTAGAGAGCCAACTATCTCCCTTCGCGAGCGTGTTTCGTTACTATGCTCCTCGCGAGCGCATTTGACTCTCTAAGCGTCCTCTGACATTCTTGACCGCAGGTATCGGTCCACTTGCTTTTCCATAAATGGGCTTTTTACTTTTGGATCTAACAAGTACATGTGGTCAAATATATGTATATATTTTTTCCTAATTGGTCATGCGTGGCGAGATTTGTAGTTTTTTGAGGATCTTTTTCATGATCTTTGGAATAGAGGTCTGATACACAATGATCCGCAAGTAAGAACAAACCCTAGTGTTCACTATATAAAGGAGTCGACAGCAAATGAAAAGAGATCAATAGACAAACAAACCTTTGCATCCTACAAAACAATCATCCCTTGGAGCACATACACAAAAAGATTTCTTAGGTCTTTTTATTCCAACGAAGCCCTATCCGTAGGCATTCCCCACTTCTACCTCATTAAAGCCCGATCTGCCGACGACTTTTGCAACTACCTCACCAAGCCTCACCCGTGAGCAGACAGTCCATCCCCATTTCACAAAGACCTATCCGTAAGTGAATACCCGCAAAACCATTGTTAGAGTGAATAACACTAGCAAATATTCCAATTTGTTCAAGAACCCTTTGGTGAACGCACTCCAGTCCTGATTTATAGCTCTGCTCAATCACACCGGTCTGAGTAAGAAACATCCGCTACACGTGAAGTAAATCATGATGTTTGCAATACTAACCAAGAGTTTTTACAACCCCAAGAAGTAGAACATGAAGATGACGAAGTCATTCTCACCGAAGAGGTTGAATCATCACTTTTTGATCAATCTAATGGCGGAAGCTTTTCTCTGGTCATGTCAAAAAAATGATTAGTCAATTGCAGATGAATCCCATGAGGAGCACGGCAACGAAGTCAACAACCGACAAGGCTGCTCCAAGGAAGAAGTCATCTCATTCGTGGATGATCGACGACGTATACATGGATACCGGTCAAACACCTGGGGGCAAAGTTATGTCCCTGAATATTTCTATGAGTATCCAAGTTCGTTTGACAAAGATTCTAATAGTAGAGAAAAGCTCGAGTATGTTTTAGAAGATCAATTTGCTTGGTGCGAAAGAGAAGAGTTTCCAAGTGCCTCGGTTCGAAATGATGACGGTCATGATGGACACCTTGAAGCGAATGGTGAGCTTATGGGTGACTTTGTTGTTAAACCTAACTTGGGGTTTCATAGGGGAAATTCAAAACCAAATTGTGGTTCCAACATCAGCTAGTCTCTTACACTAGAGGGAAATTACCTTGAGTCTTTCGGTTTTGAGAATATGAACAAGTGGTTCTTTCTAAAGACCAATATGTGACTACACCTGCATACGTGATGCACTATGACATGGTAGTGGGCGACAAAGCTGATCTTTGTTATATACCACCTCCGTGAATGCTTTAGAAGGTCAAGCTTAGTCAAATGATGAAGATGCATGGGGGGCATTGGGGTTTGTTCTTGCTTGCGGATCATTGTGTATCAGATCTCTATTCTAAAGATCATGGAAAAGATCCTCAAAAAACTACAAATCTCACTACGCATGACCAATTAGGAAAAAATATGTACATATATTTGACCACATGTACTGGTCCATGTACCATAAAGATACAATATTATAGATGAATATGTTCACCTCACATCCAACTCTTGTAGTTAGATATGTCTGCCTTCATATACAATTCAGCAATATAATTGCTCCAAGATATATATGCTCCAGTCGTGCATAACCATATGCAGTCAACTATTTAAGGAATGAATTTTTAATGTCACAATTATACCTTCTAAGAATCTGGACATGTGTTAGCCATATAACTGAAGCAATGAAACCCTTATATAATCACCAAGTTCAACACGTATTAGACTTCTTTTAGGTCAAGGAATCAAATATAATTATTTTCTGTAGATGGAAAAGAAGCAAATTATGCACACCTCATATTCATTCACCATCAAGGTAGCTTCATTGCATTCCTACATCCAAAAACCTTCTTTCAATCTTGAAAGTCATAAGATTCTCCATTAATTAACCACTAGATCCATGATATATCGAATATAACCATGATTTACGTCAAGGTGTCTTGACCTCCAAGACAGACCTAATATGGCATTGATCACGGATATCTCCCAAGATACCTACTCATATCTTCGATGAACCACTAGACTAGTTTGGGTGTAAAAGTTTATTTTACACCCAAACATATACTAAACCTTAAGGTATACCTAATGAATTTCTAGGCAAAGTTTCTTTAAATTTCTACCCAACAACTCCCTTGCAAGCACATACAACCACACACATATTAGTAGAATGTATGACATATCATAAGGTATAGTAGACAAATCCGTGCCCCACTCATCTAATTATGTTCAAGTTTTGATAGAAAACTGTCTCACTAGTGTCTTACTGTTGAAATCACAAAATACTTAATATATAGGATAAATGAGAGTGAGAAAGAGAGCTACTCTGTGGGCTAATACCATGTTAAGTTGCACTCGTTTCTTTTTTATTTTTTTCTAAATTTGGTTGTTTTTCTTTATTAGTTGTTAATGAAAAATTTAAGTGATTATGTTTCAACTTTAATTATTATTATTATAACTATTTTCATTTCCCATTTAATTTAGCAATAGAATTTTTTTAATCATAAAACATATATTTTTACTTAATTTTCTTACGCTTTTTAATAATAAAATTTGATGTCAAATTACAAAAACTTTAAGAAAAAATATTTCAAACATCTATCTATATATATATATATATTGATTTTACTAGTTGTGACGGTACGTGTGGAGAGATTTTTTCATGCTATAAATATTGTGAAAACTCGGTTATGTCGTTGAATAGGTGACTATTTTATAAATAATTGTTAGATTTCATTTATCAAGAATTTGTAATAATATAGTCGATGAGACTAATATGCAACGATCTGATCTCTCTTCAAAAACAATTATCTTTAATATATATATATATAAATTACATTTAAATTGTTAATATAATTATTATTTATTATTGTTGTTGTTTTTGTTATTGTTTGTGCCCACAAACTTAAAATTTCGGGCTCCGTGTCAAATCCTTATATCTCTGACGTAAAGAAAAATCATACAATGCATTATTGGAGTACTATACTATAGTATTTTCGTTTCTGGTTGTATATAAACTGTATCCACAATAATCAAATCGCGTTGGCATCAGCATCAAGTTGAAATTCCAGCTGTGATACCTTGTATATTCTGGGTTCAGCTACTGTGCATATATGTATATGGGATACATACTAAAAATAAGGGATAGTCAGTAGCACGTGACTTGCAGGGGCTGTGGGTGATTGTGTGTGGGGAAATTATTATGTGTTTCCGGCACATTCCTGAGTGGTGTTCTGAACCCAATAAATTTGGGACACGTCTACAACAATTTTAATGAGAGCTACGTGGTGGTTGGTCTGTTAACTCCGTCAATTCATGTTATGCAAAACAGGTCTTCTTCAAAAAAAAACAGGTCTTCTTTACTCTTCATGCAATGAAAAAGCCAGAAAACAAAAAGATTGATTTGGATCCAAAAGCGATGTGTAAGTGATATATATAAATCTGAAATATTGATTGGGTTCAAAGAGATTATGTTTTTGTAATCAAACACCATATATATATGGGTGAAGAATCAATAGCACAGAGAATATTTGGGTGAAGAATCAATTTAAATCCCAACACAGAAGACAACCTCTTTTGGCTCTTATATGCGAGGAAGAAGGTTTGGGTGCCTGCATATTGACGCGTCAGACGGTTTTTGATGTCGCCAGACGACCGTGGAGGAAGGAAACGACTCGTCGAAAGCTGGTGAAGATAAAAAAGTTGGAGGTGGATCACGGCGGCCCTCGGAAGTTGGCGATGGAGGAGAGAGGAAAACCCACATCTATTTTCTATCTCCTCTCAAATCTCTAAACCAAATATAGTAGTTGAATTGGCTTTGTTGTGAGAGTGAACGAATATAGAATGGCCGGTGGAAATTTATACTTGAGTACGTGAGATGTCAGATCGACATGAGTTTCCCTGAGCTTCCTTCTCCATATGAATCTGGAAGTCGTTTCCTTCTACATTGTTTTCCTTACCGTTAAGTACGGTGAGTGATGTGTAAAAAGGTACGTCTTAGAATTATTAGGTCGGGAACACCACTCAGCAATGTGGCGGGAACACATAATAATTCCTCGTGTGGGTGAAAAACAGTTTGTATGCATACGCATACGTAGGATAGAATTTTCCGTATATTCCACCGTCACGAGCTGCAACTCAATTAGTCCATAACTTAATTAGATTAAGGGCAGATTAAATTAAACTTAATTTAATTAATCTAAGGCTGTTAGCGACCAATTAACCTACGCCTGCAGTGAAGGTGAACCAATTGGTCCACATGAATGTAAGATCAAGACTTACGGTCCATTGTTACGGCGTAATGACACTGCTGCCTGATGTGACCGGTTTTCTGGCGTCTATATATACGTACCCACACTCATAGCTTAGCTCAAACCCAACACTACTACAGCACATCTCCTCAAATTATTCACCACATAACTACCAAATCTCTTTCAATATCTCCATCTCTTGTTTACTAAAGAGATGGCTGACCGGAGAGCAGAAGAAAATGTCGTCTCCGGCCAACCCACCCAGAAAACTATTCCGGACTTCGATCCCGCACCCAAACCCAAGAGAAACAAGTATGCTTTTGCTTGTGCTATTTTGGCTTCCATGACTTCTATCTTACTCGGTTATGGTAAGTAGCAATCGTTTATCTCTGTTTCTTCATGTTCGAAATCATAGTTAGCTAGAGATCTGGAGAAGTGTGTTGTCTCTATATACATGTGTTGTGTGGCTAAGTTTTTTGTGTTGTCTACGTACAGATATTGGTGTTATGAGTGGAGCGGCGATCTTTATCAAAGACGACCTCCATATCTCGGACGTGCAGGTCGAAGTTCTTATGGGAATACTGAATCTCTACTGCCTCATCGGCTCCGCCGCCGCCGGCAGGACGTCCGACTGGATCGGACGTCGGTATACCATAGTCCTCGCCGGAGCCATCTTCTTCGCCGGAGCTCTTCTCATGGGGTTCGCCACCAACTACTCCTTCCTCATGTTCGGGAGGTTTGTTGCCGGAATCGGGGTTGGTTATGCCCTCATGATTGCCCCTGTCTACACCGCCGAAGTTTCTCCGGCGTCGTCTCGTGGTTTCCTCACGTCTTTCCCTGAGGTTGGTTTCTCTGTTTGTTTCTGGCTAGCTTGTTATGTTCTATCATAATGTTTGAAGCAGTTATCAAGAAAAGCTTTAGAATATGCTCTTGGATTTTACCCAACACTACTGACCAAAAAAAAAGATTTTACCCAACACAGCAACTAAATCCCGAGGCCACCTACCTCTTCGAGTTTTGGCCTTTTTGTTCGAAAATTCGTAGTGCAATCTAAAAGCTTTTTTATTTTCTTAATTTTTTTTATTTTAAAGAATATTAAGCTATTTTTAGTCTAATAGTTTTTCCAACCTATTCTTTAAAATAAGGAAAGAAATGAAAAATAAGGATTCATTCTATAAATTTGCAGCAATACATTCATTCTCAAAATTAAATTCATCACTTGTTCCAACAAGATAAAGGTAAAATATAGAATATTTTTAATTGAGTATCGTATTATAATAATAAAATATATATATTTTTAGTTATTACTAATAATGATATAGCATATTTTATAGTTGTAATAAATGTCAGAATCTTTAAAATAGAGAAGTTGTTAGAGTTTGAGGATAATATTTTTGAAGATTTTGAGTTTTGCTTCCCCATTATAGAGAAATTTTGGAGCATTTGTTGGATCAAGTGAGAGTGAATTGATTAATTATTAGAAAAAATAAATTGTTTTTATTAAAAAAAATAAATAATGTTATAAATACAATCTAAATATTTATTTAAATTGATTTAACTACATGGTGCATCCAAAACGTTTTGTTTTTAGATATGGTTGGAACGTTTCTGACAATATTGTAAAACAGTTTATTTTGACTCACCATTTTTACTATATGAAATAAATGATGAGTTTTACTTTTACACCATAAGGATGACATTCATATTTGACTTGTAGTTGCGTGTTACATCATTCGGTTCATATAAAAATTAGACTCGTCTGTTTTACCGCGCGGCGTTACATACATCAGATATAACAGTCGTTGGATGAGCAACCACAGAGGGAGAAACCGGAAAAATCCGGTCGCATCCCATGCGGACGGGGACAACAGAATTTCCCATAAAAATTCGGAAATCTTATCATTCTTATTGGTAGAGACTATCGTTGGAGCCCATGCCACGATCATCTCCTAGGAAAATTAAAAGCGTTTAGGGTTGCTATATCCATGCCCACGAAGTTGGGAGTAACTCACTTGTTGGTTATCATGATACTCACCTGTTTTTTACTTATGCTTTCTTTCATTTCTGATAAATTACTAATTGACGTTTCGAACTCTGCATATATAGGTGTTTATCAATGCCGGAATCTTACTGGGGTACGTATCAAACTGGGCATTCTCCGAGCTCGCACTTAACCTAGGGTGGCGTCTCATGCTTGGCGTCGGCGCCATCCCCTCCATCTTCCTCTCCATTGGCGTCTTAGCCATGCCGGAATCCCCTCGCTGGCTCGTCATGCAGGGCCGCCTCGGCGACGCCAAGCGAGTCCTCGACCGAACCTCAGACTCCAAGGAAGAGTCCAAACTCCGACTCGCCGACATTAAAGAAGCCGCCGGAATCCCCGAACACTGCAACGATGACATCGTTCAAGTAGCAAAACGCAGCCACGGTGAAGGCGTATGGAAAGAGCTCATCCTCCGCCCCACTCCAGCCGTCCGTCACATTCTCATTGCTGCCGTCGGTATACATTTCTTCCAGCAAGCCTCCGGCATCGACGCCGTCGTTTTGTACAGCCCAAGAATCTTCAAAAAGGCCGGAATCATGAACAAGAAGAAACTCCTCATCGCCACCATCGGCGTTGGATCCGTTAAGACAATCTTCATCCTCGTCGCCACGTTCCTTCTGGACCGGATAGGACGCCGCCCTTTGCTTCTTAGCAGCATGGCGGGAATGGTAGCCTCACTCGCCTGTCTCGGTTTCGGCCTCACCATCGTCGACCACAGCGAGGAGAAGGTCATGTGGGCTATCGTGCTCTCTATCACCATGGTACTAGTCTACGTCGCCTTCTTCTCCATCGGAATGGGCCCCATCACGTGGGTCTACAGCTCCGAGATCTTCCCGTTAAAGCTACGTGCCCAAGGGTGCAGTATCGGAGTCGCCGTCAACAGAGTCGTGAGTGGGGTACTGTCAATGACTTTTCTATCCCTCTACAAGGGCATTACTATCGGCGGAGCCTTCTTTCTTTTCGCCGGAATAGCGGCGGTTGGCTGGGTGTTCTTCTACACAATGCTGCCGGAGACACAAGGGAGAACGCTTGAGGATATGGAGGTTCTCTTTGGGAAATTCCACAAGTGGAAAGAAGCTAATGCTCTGCTCAAGAATAAGCGTGTGGATCCTAATAGTAATGGAAACAACACCGCCAACGGTGGTCAGGTTCAGTTAGGAACAAAAGGGCAAGAATAGGGTAATCGGTGACGGCAAAATCTATAGTAGAGTTGAAGAAGAAGCTCAATCAACACCTCAACCCTAATTAGTCTGAAAATTATTGTATGCTTCCGGATTATATATAACGGGCACATATGAAAGCTTAAATTTTAAAGAGAAGGCAAATGGTGGTAAAGGAGTCCATGGCTGGCCCTTTCGAGGAGAACAATCAATGCAGTGAAGAAAACAGAGTTTTATTATGTATATATCCATTGTACAAGGTTGTGCTTGACATTTGCTTAACATTTGTGCGTTTTTTTCTTTTTTTTTTCGGAGGGAACTCTTGAGACTCACTACTGGATTATGGCTCTTAGCTGACGAAAATGTTTCGTCTGCTAAGACCAATATTTCATCTGCAAAGATAATAACCGATAGAAATTTCATCGACTAAGCCTCGTTTGGTAAGACAATAGCCGACAGAACAAAAACTTTCCGTCGACTAAGATACAACCTAGCCGACAGACAACTCGCCACCTGGCAGACGCACCATTTTGTCGGCAATGATCTTTGCCGACGAAATGGTGTGTCGGCTATGAATCCGTTGACTATAAAAGCACCTAAATGACAAAATTATTTTCACTTTGCCGACGAAAAATCCACTGGCTAGAATCTATATTTCATAACCGACGGAAAAATTCTGTCGTCGAAGACTGATCAAAGGACATATCGCGGGGTTCTGTTCACTCATAGCCGACAAAAAATAAGAATTTCCATCGATAAAGGTTATATCCTTACCGATGGATAAGTCAATTTTCCGTCGATTAAGATAGTCAACAACCAGTCTCTGTGGGTTCTTAGATGACATAAATTTATAGTTTCTGTCGATAAAGTTTCTATCCTTACTGACGGAAAAATATAATTTTTCTGTCGACTAAGATTATCAAAAATTTTTTTAAAAAATATTTTTATAAACTATAGAAATCTATATTTTTTATAGAAATTGTTATTTGTTTAGGTTTTTGTTTTTAATTTTTTTTACGGATAAAATTCATATTTATTTTGGACGTTATAAAAATAAGTATATTAAAACTAAATATAGAATCATTAAAAATATAAAAATTATACAGTAAGAATTTAAATTGTGTTCATACAAGCTAAAATTCGACAACTACTAAATCGACTAAGTTCATACATAAGAAAAGTCGTCAGACATTCAAATATTGATCGGTGTCAAATGCTAGAGACGATTGAGTAGGAGTAGGAGCCGGAGAAGGAGTTGTCGAAGGCTAAGGAGGAGCCAGAGAAGACAGAGGAGGAGGAGCCGTAAAAAACCGAGGAGCTCGCGTAAGAGGTTCCAGACCTAGGGTAAACACGACGTCCATTCGTCTGGTCATGTCAGTCCACTGATCACGGTACCACGCAGCCTCGGCCTTAGCTTGCTCAGTCTGCTCCCTCATTTGTTTTATCTCCCGTTCATGACGGTCTGTGATCTCTCGAAACCTCTCCGTCTCTTCATTTGGAGGAGCACGACTACGCAAGGTCGAACCAGACGATATCTGGCTCAAGTCTCGCTCACCTTCTCGTCACATCCCTCGTATCTCCTTCCTTTTGCGTTTAACCAACGCTGCATCCAACACATAATTTTGTTGTGATTGAATGCTTTCCATCACTTCCTTCTCCGTAGCTTCACGATTTGTCTCCTTGAAGTCTTTCTTTCGGCTTTCGATCTCCTCAAGCATCTTCTCCTGCATAAACAACACGAAAATATCGTTATTACCTAAACAATCATACACAAACCACATAATTCAACAACAATTAAACCAACACCAACATTCTTAATTAATACTAAGTATCTAAATCAAAGAGACATAATTAAATAATTAATTATTTATTTATACACTTACGTATTTCTTGGTGAACACTTCATCACCGGGTCTCATATAGCTCTGCTCGAATCCCTTGATGATAGGCAAAAGATCACCTTTGTTCCTCAGATCCTGTATGATGTAGATGATAGGAGAAGACCCGTTGTGGTGGTGCACCGCCTTCTCAGCACAATTCTTCTTGTTAGCGTTCGAGAGTTTCTAATACATGATGTGATTAAAATATGATTAATTATATAATTAAAATATGATTAAAAAATAGTGATGAAGTTAATTACCAAAAAACAAAAAACACATACCTTGAACCTGTCGCTATCAAAATGCGTGCCCAGAAAGACCTACTCATCCTCCTTCCCATAGAACTCCACCGGCATCCATTCTAGTTCATGGTCCTTGTAGATATTGTGACACTGCCACTTTCACTCCTTGTACCTAGCTTCTGTCGTGTCCATGATCCACTTGAACGTCACGAAGTCATCCTTATCCCACAAGTATCATGGCTAAGAAATAAAAATAAATTAATACATCAACTAAAGTATATGAATTGTTCAAGTAAATCAAACTAAATAAATTTATTTGTATGTACTTACTGACAATGCATTTCGCACCTTCCACTGCTCTAATTTCTCAAGGTCGTGGAACGTCTTAGCCCTCATTCCAACTAGACTCTGTATGGCCGACCCGATGTCCTTCACCAACATCCTGTTGACCTCCTTAAGCTTCAGTCCCTTCATACGAGGGCAACACTCTACCGGTATCTTTCTCCCTAGCCTCTTGCATAAGGCCTTCGTCGTCTTTCCACACACAAAACCCCGTTTCTTTTTTGTTGGGGAACCAACAACGAATAAAACAAAATAATAGTTATCATTTAGATATCATTTGCAAAAAAGATTCATGTTATTATAAGTAAAAGAAGATTTTTTTTTTAAAATAAAAAAAAACAAATTAAAAACTAAGATTTAATCATGCCAAGAAACTGAAAAAATAAAATATATTTTTATTTTTTTATTCATTATTTTTGTTATTTTATTTTACAAAATAAAAGAATAAAAGATTTTTTTATGATTTTTTTAAATTATTTAAAAAAATATTTTGATTTATTATTTTTGTTATTTTATTTACCAAATAAAAGAGGAGCCCCGTTGAAAAAATACATGTGCTGCTGGCCTTCACTTTGCAACGGGCACTAGGAATAGGCCTGCTAGTTTTCGAATCTGATGTGGACTCCTCCGGGGTTCCGGTCGTCGCCCAAGCAGTAGAAGTCGTACCGGATAGGGTGATGGGTGGCCTGATGATCAAAGGAGGAGCCTCTTGTGGTACTCTTCCACCCAGCAAAGGTGTGGGATGGCCGGCAGTAGCCAGGTTACGTAAGGCCTCCATCAACTGTGAGGCCTTATCCGATCATTCCTTCCTCTTTCTAATTATCGACATCTTGAAAAAATTCACCAATCATAGTAACAAAGGGAATCAAATACACATGAATGAAAACAAATACCTATGTTGCATGGACACGGACACGGACACGGAAAATCTTAAAAACTGAAGTTTTGACACGGCTTGGACACGGCAAATAATTAATATATTTATATATTTTTAGTATATATAAAAATTACTAAAGATTTTTTAAAACCCCCCTTAAAAACATACTAAAAGCTATATATATATATATATATATATATATATATATATATGAATTCCTTTTGTTTTCTTGTCATACTCACTCAACGACGCAACTCAATCCCTCATCCCTCTCTATTTCTGACTAAACCAACACAATCTATCATGCCGTCTCTTCTTCTTTACTTAAATCAAATTTCAATTTGAGTTTAGAAACATAATCATACCTCATCTCTCTTCCATCCCCAATCTCGTCATTCAAACCCTAATTCTTTGATGACCGCGACTATCAGTGGAGAGACCGTCGACAAAGAAGACCTTGACGCGACTCACAATAGGAAGAGACTCGTAGCTCTTCGAGGCTGAGAAGAGAATATTGTCGTGAAGATTGACGAAAAGAATAGGCTAAAAATGTGAGGTCTTTTGGTTTTTATTTTTCATAATAATTATTATTAAATTTGGTGACATGATGTGTCCGAAGCTTATGTGGCATGTCAGTCAACGTGTCGAGACCGTGTCAGAAAAGTCAACATTTTCCGACACACCACGTGGCGTGTCAGGCGCGTGTCGGTGTGTCGGCGCGTGTCGGACACTCCATCCGATGGAGTGTCCGTGCAACATAGACAAATACTAAAAATGTTACTTGGATAAGGCCTAATTTTCAAAGACAAAAATTGATAAAAGCACCCCCTACTTCCCTAAATGCTTCGACATACCACATACCACATACACATTCCATTCTGCATCTAGAGACACATATCCAAATTGGGACATCCGTTAAAACCGGACACAAGTACCTAGTTGCTCTTTAGGTCTCTAAATCATCACTGACCAAAACCAATTGCCTTCTCAAGCAGAATCACCTATAGAATCGACTAATAACCATAACAAATCACCAACACTCATTTTGTAGCATGATTGAAAGATTAAAAATCAGAAAGCAACTCACAATGGATCTATATTCCCATAATATAAAAAAATTACAAAAATAAACAAAACTTTCTTTTAGCCCCCAAGTCTCCAAAAAACTCACACAACAGTTTTTGAAATTTATGGCCATATAAACCTTAGAGGTCATGAAAGACACATCTTTGCTTATTGCTTCACTATCGGCGTTCAAATTGCAAGGTATACATAACTGATGAACATGAAAAGGAACCATGAAACTGACAAATTGCAAGAACCAATTGATCAAGCTATCAAGGCAGCAGAACAAATGGAAAGAACAATGCAGTGATCTCTTTCATTATAGTTACTAACTTCATGTAAGATTTTTTTTCTCCCAAACTATTTGCGTGGGACTTGAGTTCCACTTTCTCATGCACTAGATCCGCCCCTGTATTCCGGAACAAGAAGATGTGGGGGATATTAACAAGGACATTGGGGATCAAGGAGCGATGAGCACCCTTATAGACAACATTCATGTAGCAATGCACCAAATTCAGAATATTCAGATCTAATTGCTCCATATATTCCCACCAATTAGCAAATAGACTAGCTAGAAAACGCAGCACAAGAAAGCAATCGTAATCAGCGCATTGCAATTGCTCAAACTGCATTTTCTTTGTTTCATTGTAAGTGAATAGAATACAGTTCATCCTCACTCTATCAGATTATCAACACGAAAACCTATCCCTCAGTAACTTGACTAGAAAAATCCAAATTTCAATAAAAACCTAGTCGAATCGCAAATTACAAATTGGAATCGCAAATTACCAATTTCTCCAAAGCTTGCCGAGCAACCAGAATCAACAAAGACGTCTTCTGTAGTTAATGTGATCTAAGTCAGCTGAAGGCTAATCGGAACAACTGGAAACCAAAATAGAGTGTCCTATCTGAACCATATGAGACACCAAGTTTCAATTCATGCAAGAAATGCATTTCAAACAGGATTTAAAGTCATCAGCAATTCCTATTATATCAGCAATACAAAAAGAAAGAGGTTTTGAAATAAACCATGAAATGAAACTAATTTGTGAATTCACACCCACACAAGATATACAAACAGAGATCAATTCATCAATTCACAGGAACTAATCGGAGAGCTTGAGAGACTAACCTGCCAAACACGGCGGAGGACGATTTTCTGGGCTGTCGGTTTGGGTGCAGGAACTGGTGAGAGCGAGAGAGAGAGGGATCACGGTTTATAGTGTGATAAAACTGAAATTGATTGATTTACGTTAAGTATAAGACTACATATATAGGATTTTTAGCTAACTTCTAGGATTAGGAAATGAATCCTTCTGATTACAGAAGAATTACATAAAGATTACATAAAGATATTGATACTAATCCCTAACCGTTTGGGATAGCTTCCTTTGATGTTTCAATACTCTCCCTCAAGTTAGAATGTATGTTAATTACACCTAACTTGCTCAACAAATCGGTAAACTGTGTAGATGTGAGTGGTTTGGTAAATAGGTCTGCTGGTTGATCTTGTGTTCGAATGTAGGCAGTCTTGATCAGACCTCTCTGGATTTTCTCACGAACGACATGACAGTCAATCTCTATGTGTTTAGTTCGTTCATGAAAAACTGGATTGGATGCAATATGTAGAGCAACTTGATTGTCACAGAAAAGTAATGCTGGATGCGTACCTGTGACATTGAGGTCTTTCAATATATTCTGCAACCAAGTAATCTCACAACAAGTAAAAGCCATGGAACGATACTCTGCTTCTGCACTCGATCTAGAGACTGTTCCATGCTTCTTTGTTTTCCAAGAGATAGGTGAATTACCAATAAAAATGCAATAGCCAGTAATTGACCTTCTAGTGTCCTTACAATGTGCCCAATCTGCATCACAAAAGGTACGTAATTGAAGCGTTCCTTGAGATAACAATAGCAAACCTTGTCGCGACGTTTGCTTTAGATAACGCAACACCTTGTGCGCTGCTTCAAGATGGGATATTCTTGGCTTGTCCATGAACTGAGAAAGGATGTGTACCGCATAGACAATGTCAGGTCTTTTAATGGTGAGATAAATAAGCATTCCCACCAATCTTCGATATTGAGATGGATCAGTAAGTAGTTCTCCATCGCTTTGTGTCAAAGCAATGTTGCACTCTACAGGGAATGTTGTTGGTCTTGCTCTAAGGAATCCGGAGTCCTCCAATATCTCCAATGCGTACTTACGCTGGCTTAACACGATACCTTGCTTTGATCTAGCCACTTCTATGCCAAGAAAATATTTCAATACTCCCATATCTCTTAACTTGAACTTGCTGGATAAGAAGCACTTCACAACTTTGATATCATCGAGATTGTTTCCTGCCAAAATAATATCATCGACATACACTAGTAGCACAGTGAATGTCTCTTTGCAGTTTCGAACAAATAGTGAGTAATCAGACCAGCTTTGACGAAAACCAGCCTTCTTAAGTTCATTTGACAACTTGACGAACCATTGTCTTGAAGCTTGTCTGAGGCCATATAAGGATTTGTGTAGCTTGCAGACACGATTCTCTCCTTTCCTCCAAAACCAGGAGGAAGCTGCATATTCAGATAAATAACCATTCAAGAAGGCATTACTTACATCAAGTTGGTGAAGATGCCAACCACGCAAAGATGATAAACTTAGTAGGACGCGGACTGTGGTGAGTTTAGCAACTGGGGCAAAGGTCTCCCTATAATCAATTCCTTCCACTTGACTGTATCCTTTGGCAACAAGACGAGCTTTATATCGTTCTATGCTACCATTCGGGTTGTACTTGATCTTATACACCCATTTACATCCGATAGGACATTTGTGAGCAGGGGGTGATACAAGGCTCCAGGTTATGTTTGCTTGCAACGCATCAATTTCATGTCTCATGGCCTCAAGCCATTTTGGATCTTTAACAGCCTGAGAGTAAGACGTAGGTTCTCTGTCCAAGGTTAGAGCAACAACAAATGCTCGATGGTTATCAGATAATCGATCATAAGACAGCACATGTGATATAGAGTGTGTTATACCTGGGACCGTGGTCGATGAAGATGATGGAGTGTGTCGTGAGGGGAGAGCTGCCTCGAGGTGAAAGTCTTGCAGGAGGCTTGATGTTCGTGTTGGCCTTGTTGAGCGACGCAAATTATGAGGACTAGACACAGGATTTGTGTTTGTGGAAGACTGTGTATTTGGAACAAGAGGTGAGGACGAGATTTGAGAAGGTATCGAAGACTCAAGATTGGATGCAGCGAGATTAGGAAGAGCTGTAGTTGTGGACATTGTGTTAGGAGAGGAAACTATATCATGTGACGGAGATATAGGGGGATTATCAATAACTAGAATAGGATTGTTATCAATAGGATTCCTAATAGGACCAGGAGAATATGTGTGAACAGGATTTCTGTTTTGAGGTGTAGAATGATCATGCACTGTTCCCCCATAATTGAAAGAAATAACTTCAGAATGTAAATTAGGGATGATGAAGATGGAGGTGACGTTTTGTAATGGAAATCGGTTTTATGAAATATTACATCACGTGAACACAAGATTTTCTTTGCTTTGAAATCATAGACCCTATATCCCTTTTTACCTTGAGGACAACCTAAGAAAATACACTCAATTGATCGAGGATCAAACTTACTGGGCTTGGATGGATGAGTAGATACAAAACATCGACAACCAAAAACTCGGAGATGATCATAGGATGGTTCTTTGGAATGGAGTTGTTCGAAAGGTGTTTTACCCCTTAAAAGTGGAGTTGGTGTACGATTAATGAGGTAACTTGCAGTCAAAATAGCCTCACCCCAAAAACGTTTTGGAAGATCAGCATGGAAAAGAAGAACATGAGTCACATTGCACGTTCCTTTCTGGTGGATATCGAGGCAGTACACTCCCTCCCTCTCATGGCCCATCCCAATCATCTTCCTCGATCGTAGGTCCTGCATAATACATAGTTGTTTCAGAAATATGGTCACATAAAATGAATCACGAGCTAGTTTGCTGACTTATATCAGGTTCAGATAGAATGAAGGTACACATAACACATTCTCAAGTTTCAATTGAGATGAAAATATAACAGTCTCAATATGTGTGACCTGAGCAGATGATCCAGATGGTAGCCTTACTGTATAACTCATGACAACTTGTTTGGAGTTAAGAAGTTTTGCATCACACACAATATGATCACTGGCACCACTGTCTATGAGCCATGTTGGTGTGTGACAACAAGTATTGGCTAGGGAAGTGGCCTTACCAGCAAGATCTTCATAGTTGGTAATGTTACCGGCTTGTGGTTGTTTTTCTTTGAGAAGTTCCCTCAACCGTGCACACTCAGCCTAAGAAAAAGGGAATGACTCAGTTCTGCTGCCTTGATTATCATGGAATGCCGAGATGTGGTTTACTTGGCTTAAGCTTTCACCGGACTGTATCTTCTTCTTCTGCCTGCATTCGTCAACTGTATGGCCTTTAAAATTGCAAAAGGTGCATCGCAGGTGGGCACGACATGTATCTGCAGTATGGCCTCTATAGTTGCAAGTGCTACAACGCAGGTGAGCCTTACAATTCTCAGTTGAGTGATTGGAGCGATCACATTTGGTACAACGTGGTTTCATGTTGCTGCCGCCAGAATTACGTTGTTGCTTGCGCACGATGCCTGCAAACGGTTCATGCAGGAACTCGTTGCTTTGTCCTTTCATATCTGTCTTTTGTACGCAGAATGCAGCAGAATCCAAGACCGGTATAACTGCTTTGGTGGCCGAAGCTGCTGCCTGTTTCTCATGCCTTAGTGCCATTGAATAGACATTGTTCAGATTTGGCAAGGGATCCATACCAATGATATTGCTCCGAACCACAGCAAATTCTTCTGTTAAACCCATCAAGAACTTCATGATCTTTTGTGTTTCAACATACGATTTTATCTCCTCTCCTGCTACACATACACATGCAGGAATATTGCAAAGAAATTCCTTCTCGTCCCAGAGGCTTTTAAGTTGGGTAAAGTAGGTTGTAACAGATGAAGATCCCTGTGTACAATCATGAATAGAATTTTCAATATTGAAAAGTTGAACAGTGTTGGTTTGTCCAAACCTCTCATGTAGCTCAAGCCAAATAGTTCTTACATCCTTACAGTGAGAAAAACTTTTGGCAATTGATGGTGACATTGATCCTAGCAGCCATGTCTTGACGAGAATATTGCAACGGTTCCATTGCAGCTGTGCATCCGGATTCTTGACGGGTTTGGTTAGGGTTCCATTCACTAACCCTATTTTATTCTTGATTTGAAGTGTCATGTCCATGTTCTCAATCCAAGAGCTGAAGTTGTCCTCCACTAGTTGTTGAGGAACGAGTATCATTCCTGGTTGATCAGAACGATGGATGTATAGGGCGTGATTTGAATTCTCCCATGCAAGGGTTTCTGATGTTGTTTCTGGTTTTTGATCATCTCCTGCCATTGTTTGCAGCATGGAAGGTTTAGGGTTTTGTGTTTGAAAATTGGCTCAGAAACTTATGGCTCTGGTACCATAAAAGAATGAGGTATTGTGATAAAACTGAATTGATTGATTTACGTTAAGTACAAGGCTACATATATAAGACTTCTAGCTAACTTCTAGGACTAGGAAAGGAATCATTCTAATTACAGAAGGATTTCATAAAGATTACACAAAGATATTGATACTAATCCCTAACCGTTTGGGAAAGCTTCCTTTGATGTTTCAATAGTTTAGATCGGCTGGGGTGGTGGAGGCTACGAGGCAGTGATGGGTGGAGGAGGTTCGGATTGAGTGGTGGAGGCTAGGAGGCGATGGGTGTCGAAGAGGATTGGATAAGGTGGAGGTGAGTAAGGTGGGTAATCGATTGGGGTAGTGGTGGGGATCGTAAATGGGAAGGCGGTGAAGGTGAGGAGAGTTTGACTCGATGAGATAGGGTTTTATTCATTCTGTTCGAATCGGTAATAAGTGTTACCAACTTCAAAACTAAAGCTTTCGGTAATGAAATATGACTACCAAAAACCAACTAACTTTTTCGGTATAAGATAAATCTTACCAAATTCGGTATTTTGGTTTTCGGTATTACCAAACTTTACAACAAATATATTTTCTGAATATAACGAAACAATAAAGAAAGCAATTTTTTGAAAATATAGTCATTGACACCATAACGTGCCTACTAATATGGTGTAACTTGTTTAGTAGGTTAATTATATACAAGTGTACATCTTTGTGAACCAACCGTATAGAGTATGTAAAATTTTTGAAAATATTATTAAATAGGATATGATCAATATGGTGAAAAATAACTATGGTAGAAAAATCGCATATTGTCTGTAACGTTTTGGTCTTGATCAAATCAGTCAACATTATTTATTTTTATGATTCCCCATGGGGAGCCATATCATTGTGATGTAAATTTTCCAAAATTTTTACACCGAAGTATTACTTCTCATTCATACGAGAGGCTATGAGCTGAAGTATCGATCAAAATAAGACATAAAGGGCTAAATAATAGGGTTTTCATGTAATAAATGATATCATATTAAGGTTGAGCGCATTGATCAAGTTCTAAATATTGTCGAAAATATGTGAAATTTGTTACATAGTCGTATTTAAGTATACTGACCAAACCGAACGGACAAATTTTGATTTTATAAATTTCAGTGTTAGAAACCATAACATGCCTACTAATGTGGTGTAACTTGTTTAGTAGGTTATTTGCTAGTGTAGATCTTTGTGAACCAATTGTATGAAGGAAGCAAAAATTTTGATACTTATGTAAAATAAGATATGATCAGTATAGTGAAATACGGTCAAGGTAGAAAAATTACATATTTTGGGTAACATGTGTGCTCAGATCAAAGTGATTAACCTTATTTGTAAATATAAGTGTTTAAATAACTAACATTTCTGTAAATTCGGTATTTACCAAAAACCAAACCAACCTTTTCAGTATTTTTCGGTTTCAGTTATTTCGATTTCGATTACCAAATTTTGATTTAATAAATCGAAAATATTCTGTCAATTTTTGGTCGGTTTGGTATTTACCAAACCAAATGACAGCCCTAAGTTTTATAGTTAGTCAATACTAGCTTAGGCGACGGAAATAGTTCGTCCGCTAATTCATTTCAATTTTTGCAAAAAAAAAACAAAAAAAATAACCGCTTAAATTTTTGGAATCTTAGTCGATGGAAACATAATAATCCGTTGGCTAAGGCGATCCTAGTCGACAGAAACGAAATTTCCGTCGCCTAAGAAAAATCCATGAAATAAAAAAAACAGTTGGAAAATAAAACCACCAAAATGTTTCAACATTTTAGTCAACGGAAAATATGAAATTAGTCGGCTAAGAGTGTCCTAATTGACGAAAAATGCATTTCCGTCAACTAGGAAAATAAAATTCCTCCCAAATTCTTTCTTATCAGATATGACTTCTCGATCTGACATTTCGTCATTCAGAGGCAAAATCAGGAAATGGACGGTTAAAATGCTTTCAAGTCTCCCAGTTTACGGGGTGTGTGAGATTATCCGGATCTACCCTAGGCCTATCTGCCCCCTGCTGGTGCCTTTTGTGGTGTCATCTCATATGCTTGGACGTATGTGAAGACATGTACAGATGATGTAGACGAGGACCCAATGAGAAATAACGAAGAACCTTCCTAGGAATGGGGTCTGTCTGTCCAGACCCAGAGTGAGCTTCATACCTCAGCTCTTTGTAGTGTGGCAACTTTTTTCGTTCTTATAATCTTTGTTGTACATGATACAGTTATTGACGCATGCATGTATCTTGATGTACTCAAGACCGAAGTCACTTAAGATGATTTTGACATTGTCATAATTTTCTAAACAATTGTTGTCAGCAGGAAGCAAATCCTTCAGAAGTGCATGGTCATAATTAAAACAAGCAATAGTCTTGTTCCTCTTCTTTTTGATACTCATTTGTTTCATGACAGTTTCCAACACAGTATGCTCACTTCTGGGGTACAACGGTGTCTGTGCTTGTCGCGTAAGTCTGTTATAACTATCATCGTCATTACTGCCAACCTAAGAGACATCAGAGAATGTTGTATTGCTGTTATACTGTGGCACAGTGTCATCATATGCTGAGGCGGATGGAAATGCATTGTTTAGAAAATTCATTACACCAGGTCCCCGTAATTTATAGTAGAAGACTAGTCCTGGTTACGTTGTGCTTGAATATCTGCAAATGTGGTCATTTGTTCATCAACTTCGTCGTGCCATGTCCAAGTGTTATAACTAGGACAACTACCATTTTGTGATAGAAGAACAACATGTCCCCAAAAGTTACAAGAGTACCAGATTTTTTGCGACATTTTGTGCAGGCACAGATGTGCCAAACTTGTCTAGGAGGAGTGTGTTGACGGACGAAGTCAATAAATTCAAAAATTCCTCTTACGTATCGCGCAGCTCCTGTTCATGTTGTAACCTGTAATAAAAGGGAACAAAAAATATAACCATAAACATATTGCGCATGTAAACAACTGTACATATTCATCACGAAAATCTCATGTGCATGAAAATAAATGATTTAAACAAAAATATCATCAATTAAAATTGTTGATTTAAGACCATACATGAAAATATCAATATCATCACGCAAATGAATTATTAAATATAATAATTAATGTAAGCATAAACAAATTGAAATATGATTACAAACACAAACTTAATATAATCGATCAAAAACAAAAATAAATCTTGATTTAATGTATCACCACGAAAATATCATCATCAAAATATCATTTAATACACATCATGATTTACATAAAAAACACAATTAATACATTAATCACATATATAATCTATATATAAAAACACGTACATTAATTTAATAAACATCGATCTCAATTTTCAACAACATATTTAATATATTGACATACATAATATAATCTATATATACATACATATATAATAATTCACACACAATTAATATATGATTTGCTTAAAAAATTAATTAATACATACAATCAACAAATTAATAATTCACACACATACATATACATCCATAAATACATCCATATATACAATATACATATATATAATCAATAATTCACACACAATTAATCAATCCACAATTAATCCTATATATATACACATACAAACACACAATGAAAATACAATTGAGCTGGGGAGTTTGCTGAAAAATATGACCGGTGAACCGAATTCCGTCGAAAATGTATAAGAAATGGTGAATAGTACGTACCAATGATCAAACTGGTAACTAGATTAGTGCTTCAACTTCAATTCACGGCGAGAGGCGTTTTGGAGACGTCTGAGAGGTGGTTTGGAGATGTTTTGATGAGAATGAACGAAATGGATGTGTTGGAGATGTTACGCCGACAAGTGCTACTTTTTCTTAATGAAGAATATTTGGTCATCACATTGTCAGAGAATTATTCAACTTTATATTCTTAAACGACGAAATTTTCCGTCTGTTAATATATATATTCCGTCGGCTAGAATCTTCTTAACCGACGGAAATCTTTCCGTCAACTAGGACATTCTTAACCGACAAAAAATATCCGTCGAAAAAAAATTTTCTGCTAAGAAGTTCTTAACCGACGGAAAATTTTCGTCGAGATTTTCCGTCGGTTAAGAATGTCCTAGCCGACGGAAATGTTTACATTTCCGACCAATTTGTGTTCGTCGACTAAGTTAATCTTAACCAACAAAATAGTTATCATTGGGCCGACTAAGATCAATAATCCACTAATAACAACCGCAGACACTACACTAGTAGAGTAGTAGCAGTCGTGAGTGAATTGTCATGAATGTAAGTTCAAATCATATATATGTTATCAACTTTTAACTAACATCTCTAAATTCAGGATACATACCTGTACCAACTTAAATATTTGACAATGCGATTATAGACTTCAAATTGGTAGCTTATTTCACTACGAGCCCTAAAGTGTAAACCAAGAGTACAAATTAAACATGCATGGATACGGTTTGTGATGCAAATTCTTAGTAAACCATTAACTTGATTTACATATATTTTTGGCTTAGAACATAAAGAAATAGTGAGGGAATAATGTGGAAATTTGCATCCAAAACATTTTGAAGAAACAAATACAAGGATCTAATAATTAGGGAGAGATGATATCGATGCTAAAAGGGGAGCTACATTTAATCATGCCATTCATGCTTTTGGTCCATGCATGATAGTTCTTTCGATGTCGATGGCGATTATTAACTCAGTGTTCGCTTGGGTCATTTTTCTTTGAAAAATGTCTATTTAGTACTAATTTAGCATCATCTTAACCTATTTAAATGATTTAAAAAAATATGCACTTTCTAATATAAGGTGTCATTATTTGTGTTCAAATGAATAAATCTTTATTAAAACTCTAAGGAAGCTACATTATTGTAATATCATTTTACCCTCACCCCTTAAACATGTTTAGAGAAAGAAAATAGAAGACATAATAGTTGGTCGGAACCTTACCGGCTCCGATCACTGGACTCCTGACTTCAGCAACCGGTCACCGGATTCCTGTCATCAAAATCTCGTTGGATTTTTAAAACATCTTCAAACCTACCTTCGTTGAATGTTTTATTGAGGTCAGTAATATTGAAAAATGATTTATTAAAGGTAATTAAATTTATGAAAATACTTTAATAGAGGTAGTAAACTTTATAGTAGAACTTTATTGGAAGCAGTAATGATAAAAAAAATGATTCACTAAGGATAGTAAACTTTATAGGAAAACTTTACTGGAGACAGTAAACTTTGTAGAGAGTTTATTAAAGATAATAAACTTTATGAAATTTTTTTACTAAAGATAGTAAACATTAATTTTATCCAAAACAAACCAAAACAGAATTTACTATCCCTAATAAACTTAATATTGACCTTAAAACTGAATTTATTAGAGGTAGTAAATTTTAAGAAAGAATTTATTATATCTAATAAACTTGTTATTCAACTTTAGTCTTAAATTTATTAAGGGTAGTAAATCAATAACTTGTTATTAAAAAAATTTACTACCCAATAAACTTGTTATTAAGCCTTCTTACTACTTTAAAGTTCATTTTTTTAGAAAACTATATTTCAAACGAAAGAAAAAAAGAGAGAAAAAATTGTTACTATCATTAGTATAAATTACCTCACCCCAATAAACATGTTTAGAGTGAGTTGAGACGAGGATAAAGACAACGTCGGTGGAGATGACTAAGGTTAGGATTTGTAGGAGAAGACTGCTGATCGTGGACTCATGGTCATCGGCGTTAGGGTTGGAGTCGGCATCGGTGGTTTCCGAGAGGAAGGTGATGACGTTAGGGTCCGACCCAGCCTACATCCCAATCAACAACCCAACATTTAACCTTCGGAGAGAAAATGCCCAGCCTTTTTTCATCTTCCCCTTTCTCATCCTCAAAATCTCGACCGGAGAAGATGCTATTCATATCTCCGATGTCGCGCATGTCGACTTCATCGATCCACCGACTCTCTGACCACGATGGCTCGATGAGGCTCGATCTGATGACGAGCTTGGTGCCGAAACAGAGCTCGAAACACTGCTCGACGAGGCAGACAGATCCGAGATCGAGAAGGCATGCATGGCAGAATTCGATAACGGTGAGGGTTTCCGGTGAGGCTCTGAGGGAGCAGAGTGGTGGTGAGAGAGAGATGAATAGAGGGTTGTGAGCTTCTGGAGAGAGAGAGCAGAGAACAGACATAGAGAAGAGATAGACTTCTTTGACAGGGGAGAGAGGAATAAAAAGAAAAAACTTTCGTTCGATCTAGATCGGATTGAGTTCTCCGTTAATATCAATCGTAATCTTCACCGTTAAATAGTTGAATTAATCAATGAAGATCATCTATATAAAAAATCAATGTAAAAAAAATTGTTTACTTGTCTGAATGCATCAAACCAAATAGACAGTTCCTGAGCTTTTATGATAATCCATTCATTTTGTTCGATGCATTCGGGCGAGCAAACAATCTTTTTTTACATTGATTTTTTGTATAGATGATCTTCATTGGTTAATTCAACTATTGAACGGTTAAAATTACATTGATGTTGTATAGATAATCTTCATTGGTTAATTCTACTATAGATGATCTGCATTCGGGTATTATTTTTATCCACTCACTCTAACGTCATGTTTTTAAATGTTTTTTCCTGGTCCATTCGTTTTCAAATGCCCAGTGTTGTAGGGTTTCTGAAAGGAGGTCATGCGTACTGAAGATGAGGCATAGTCAAATCATGCTGCTATCACTATTTAGTCTATTTAGATTTTGCTTAAGGGTTTAGTTCCACGTAGAATGCTCTATTTATCCTAGTACAGTTTAGTTGAATTTGATTGGTGAAGTGTAGAGCAAATAAGAGGGAACATGATGGCTCTAAAAGTTGGGGTTGGATTTTATTGTTGTGGAAGTGTTTAGTTGGATTGCAGGTAGGGTTGTCCATTTCAATGGGGGTTTTCGGTAAAAATTTCCCTTGAGGTGGTCCCCGCAGGGTTTACTTCGGGTTAACGGGGTTAACACGGGGTGGGTCCTGATAGTTGGTATCAGAGCATTAGGTTATCGTTTCCTGTTACTACCTAATGTACTTGGTAGCACTTAGTGTCTATAGAGTGATGGTCCGACCGCGGCGGATCCATCGGTATTTTATGCTCGAGACGCTCAGTGTTATTAGATATATGAGTTAGTAGTTCCTATTGTATTCATGTACCGGGTGGTTCCTCAAAAGTCTGCATCTTCAAGACTATGCATTGGTACGCAGACCTCTCAGAGGATTCCCGTAAGGAAAATGTTAGTATTTGGTGATTTTCCATTTGTGCGTTTGCAAGACTATTTATGATTGGAATAGAGTTGAGTTGGGAACTCGAGTTGGGAACTCATATTATTTCATGTTGGGCATCTTGTGCAAATGCTCAGAGAGTGAAACCTTTGATTCATGCTTAGGAGGCTGTTGTGAAAGTGGCAAGGATGTAGTTGTTGAAGCCCAAGGCGAGGCCTTGGTGTTTGAGTTACGAGACTCTTAGAAGTGAAGAGTCATAAAACATATTAAAAGCACTTGTGCTCTATGATGAAAAAGGTAGTTGAAGTTGCATAGCGCGATTATTCAGAAATGATGAATATTAAGAATTGACGCTTGTTGAGATTTTGGCGACATTCTTTTTTAGTGTAATTTCAGGGAAACTGGCGAAGGTGTTCAGGTATAATGACTTAAGGATTTGAGTGTTGACATTTTATGGTCATTGGACTTGGTATGGTGACGAGTCGAGGATGTGACACAATTAGAGAAATTAAGAAATTGATAGCCTTGATTGGTCAATTAAATGCTTTGTGGGACAGTCACTAGGACTACTGACTTGGGTCACCCCTCGATGCCGGCATTGTTACCATCAGCTACAGTTGGATCCTCATCGCCCCAGTCACCAATGGTTTTGAATTGTTGGTGATAACTGGTCACTGAACCGTAATCGTAAAAGTAACAAATAAATAATGTCACCAATTGGCTTGGGAGCTCATGCCAACATTAAGGTGTGTTGTGCACCTGTGGTCGAAGTATTTTAATTGGTACAACGGTTGAGGAGCTTCCGGGATGACAGTGTTAGAGTCCAATTTACAAATCAGGTGAGCGATTCGATTTGTAGTTAAAGGTAAATGGTTTGGAAAATTAAGGGAGATGATGGAAGTGGCAGCAAGCCACCAAGTCATGGAGCAAGACTGCTTGGGGTACTGTAGATAGTGATACGAGTCTTGATTGACTTGATATTAGTGTGATGTAGGAATGAAGTTGGTATGCTAACGTCACTATTTTGACAGTTGGAGATTTACATGGATATATCCCATATGAGTACGTGTTTACCCTCCTTGGTAGGGAAGTGGTAAATTGGAGTCTAGATAGCACATGCTGGCAATGCATAATTATTTTGTTGCAGCTGTGTGTGGTTAAAATGATACATTAACATATTTTAAGAATGTATTGGGAGAATTTCATATTTTGAGGACGGAGGATAAGAATGTTTTGTCAAAATTTTTGTGCAAAACATCAAGTAGATGGTCTAACCATTTAAGAACAGATCAGAAATGAGTTAGTTATGGTCGTTCTAACTTTTGAGATGGTTAGTGAAATTATTAAATGTTGTTAGTAGGTGTTCGAATGCATGCTGAGATGGATGCATGAAAATGGTGAAGTGACAGCGGTGTAGCAAAACCTACTGATTTATTGAATAAGAGTGTGAGAATGTCTCTGGTTGCTCAAGCTTCGACTTGCAACCAAAGTTGTCTGTGTATGACAATTGGTTTTCAGTGAGTGATTAGATGAGCTTGTCGGCGTGGGGATTTGTTCACCCACTGATTGTTGTTAAATCAGTTGCTTTTAATATGAGGTATCCTTATCATGTGTTTAAGAATATATAAATTCTTTCCACTGCAGTGATGTGTAATATCCCCAATTTCGAGCAGTGAAATGAGGATTAGAGTCTGAAGGAACAATTATCGGTGTTAATTTATCGAAATCCTGAGATGATTGAAGGAATGTTGGCATTACCATGGTCATGGATCATTTAAATAGTGACCCTACTTGTTATGAATTATGATCTAGCAGCAAATCTTGGTGCCACAAGTGTAGTGTGGTAGCAAGAAAATCACAATATATGGTTTATGAAATTGTTTGCATTTCAGTGAATATGATATGCGGTGAAACTGTGAAAAAAAGGTTTCATTGATGACTCAAAAGGTAATATGAGTCAAAGTTTGGTAACAAAATTATTACTAAGAACGGTAAAAATATGTTTCTAAGATGAGCAACACTCCATTAGTAATCGAGGTGTGTTAAAGCCACGTTAAGATTAAATTGTGTTCAGAGGGGTTGTTAGGTATGGCAGTGGTTCACGTAATCTAGGATCTGAAGTGGTAAATTTGATTCCTTGTGCATACAAGTTATTTTCCTCTTCAGTTAGAATGGTAAGTGGTTGTGCATTTTAAATCTTACCGAATATAAGATGCGGTGGATGGTAAACGTTCAGAGCATAGAGGTAGTTTTGTTTGAAACTGTTTAATTATGCGAGGCGACTCAGTGATGATCACGCGCCCAATACGGTGATAGTAATCTATAAATGTTATGTCTTGATGACTTCATTCATGATGATCAATGAGGATAATTTTGGCGTGAAATTAAATTCAGGTGCATTGATCAAGGGTTACGTTGGGTGTGCACTAGTGGCACTAAATTTGCCAAGATGTTTGATTATGTTAGATTTTCAAATTTGTCAGTTGTTACTAGAGGATTTGGTAATGAAGTCATAAGTGAAGTGAAATATCCTTGATGAGCGGTTAAGACTCTGAGATTCTTGTAATGATAAGGTTTCTGCTAGATTTTTAGGGGATACAAGGCTTGTCTAGAGTGTCTTATCGTTGAAAGGAGCAGCAGTCATTGCAACAAGATATGCGAATTAGGTCACCGTACTCTCCTTCCGTATGATCACGAATGGAGGTTCGATGACAAGGCATTTGATGAGACTATAGAAAACGGTGTGCCTCCAAGAAGATGGACGGGGGAAGAAATTTTAGCAGTGCTGAATGAGTACAATTTTGGGCAGCTCAGCAATCATCCTAATATTGTGGCGGCAATACCTGAAAGACCCGACATATACAAATTTTGAACACCGAAGATGACTCATCGGATGATTCCGATTATGAGCCTTCTTATTTTGAATTTGTAATACAAATTGATGTGCTTTATATGCTACAAGCTGTTGAATTCATAATTTAATTTTATTTTGGTGATATATGAACAGGAAATTGGTATGGTTTATATTAAACAACTTGTTTTTATGTATTTTTTAACTTTTAGCCGACGAAATAGGTCATATTTTGTCGGCTAAGATAGTTTTAGCCGACGAATTACATCCTATTTCATCGGCTAAATATATAGTTTTTTGTGTTTATGAACAATTTATAAATATTTTAATGAAAAATGTGTTGTCACTTTTGATGATGTTGTTGGTTATATGAAATTGTTTTGGTGTAATTTGCAGGTTATTTGGAATGGTAATTTATAAATTTCGGGTTTTTTTTTGCTAAAATGGACTTATAGCCGACGAAATTTGCTATAACTCGTCGGCTATAGTATTTTTTATTTATTTATTTTTCAAGATTTAGCCGACGAAATATAGCCTATTTCGTCGGCTATAGTAGTATTTAGCCGACGAAATTTACTATAATTCACTGGTTATATTATTTTATTTATTTTTTCAATATTTAGCCGACGAATTATAGTAAATTTCGTCGGCTATAGTTATTTTTTAATTTTTTTATTAAATACTTTAGCCGACGAATATATTAAACGTTTTGTCGGCCAAAGTTTCAGGTTATGGTCGACGAAAAATTATTTTGTCGGCTTTAGTCTTACTTTAGCCGACGAAAAGTTCAAAAACAAATCGTCGGCTAAGTGTGAAACTATAGCCGATGACCACTTTTATTTCGTTGGCTAAAGTCATAGCCGACGAGCTTTTGCCGATGACATCTTAGCCGACGACAACTCGTCGGCTAAAATCTTAGCCGACAACTCATCGGCTAAAATCTTAGCCGACAATAACTCGTCAGCTAAGATCTTAGCCGACGAATTTGGTTAACAGGCCGACAAAAATTTTTCGTCGACCAAACTACTGATCTTGATAATGAACTAATATTACTATTTTAACGACTTATTTTATTACTTTACAACAAAGTTGATTCATAACATGCATCAACATATCCTAACCTTGCTCCTATGTTATAACCCTTCTTTTTCTTATTTATGTTGATTAACATGTTGTGTTGGCTGCCTTATATTATAGAATTTCAATCAGGATTCCATAAAATTGCAGTGCCCTTCATTCATGATAATATGTACATATGACTATCACTGCTACTACAAATGAAGGCTATTTTGGTGTCAAAATGTCAAAAGCTTTATAATAATTTAGATTTTCATATCTATTTTTAAATTAAATAACTGTAATTCATCTAAAAAATGCATTTACAATATTTTTTTCCGTTTTTAATAAAGGGTTGGAACGGCTTGTGTTTTGTTTTTTTTGTTTTTTAATAAAATGGTAAAGAATTAAGCGATTGTGGGACCCCGCACGTTTTAACCGTGGTTAATGACGAGTTACTGAGGTTTAAGTCGCATTCGGTAACTTCGCGAGTTAACTACCACGTTCATTTTCGAGTTTTTCAAAGTTATCCAAATACCAGATTTAATGACTCGATGTCATAGTACGTGTCGACACGAGTCTCCCGGTATTTTCGGATTATTTTTCGGAGCTTCGGTTTATTTTCTACGAATTTTCAAAGTTTTCGGTAACTTTTAAATTACCATTCCGGTAAATCAGTTTTACCATTCTACCTTTTACTTTTCACCTTTTAATCTGGACCGTCAGATCTTTCCAAGATCTGATCTCGGCCGTTGGTTTCCCTATAAATAGGGAGAGAGTTTTGACTCGGTCAAAACTCTTCCCTTTCTCTTTTCTCTCTCTCCCTCTCGACGCCTCTCGGCCGAGATTTTGAGCTCGACGGCCCTCCGCCATCCGGCCACCACTGGCCGGCGCTCCACCACCTTCTTCTTCTTCCCCTTCTTCTCCTCGTCTTAACCATGTCCTCAGTTTGTACCGACGTCCGCCGAGGGGGGAGATCGAGCGCCACTGCACTCGGCGGTCAACGCCGGATTTCCGGCGATCTAGGCGGAGTTAGGGCGCGTGAATGGTATGCTTCTTCTTCCCTCTTCTTCTTCTTCCTTTTCCTGCCCTTGAACCTTTGATTCGAGGCTAAAATGAGAATCCTTGTTTTACTGTTTTTCTAGGATTTCTGCATCTCCTCCGGCGACGGCGTGTTTGGGATTTGAGGTCGCTTTTCGAGCTCTAGGAGGCTTTGTTCATCATCCTGGGACCTCTGGTAAACCATCCTTCCTCAAGAATCAGATTTGGTTAAGTTTTGGTGTTTCTGGGTTTTCTTGGATTTTTCGACAGAATGTTGAATTTGTGTCTGTTTGTGTTTATGTGGTGTTGCTGAGGTTTTGGAGGTAAAGAGGAGAGGAGAAGGATGGATGAAGGACTGTGGAAGTTACTGTGACACTCTGCTGGGTGCAGAGGTCACCCTAGGCAGAGAGATGGAGGAGAGAGGAGGTAAGGAACTCACTCTTGGTTTTGGATTTGGTATTGGTTTTGCTACTGTTGAATTTCTGATATTGTTGTTGATCTGGTGATAATTTGATGTGGTTTTGTTGTTGTGTTGTCGTAACTTGGTAAACGAGGAAAACGAGGAGGTTATGGCGAATTTCCGGCAAGTTACCGGAATCCGGTGACGATTCCGGTGATGCAGTTAAACCGGCAGAAATGTCGAGAAGGTAGTCTTCGAATCCCTTCAAAGGTGTTGTTTCCGTTTAGTTGGATTAAAGAGTCGTAATTGGAATTTACGTATAAGGAAACGTATAAAAAACGGAAACTAACCATGTTTGGAAACCTGCTAATTTGGAAAACTTTCCATTTTGGGAAAGTTTCCATTAAAGGAAAGTTTCTATTTTGGGAAAGTTACATTTTCAGAAAAATGGTTAAGTAAAGATTTGAAGTTCAACGAAGTCTAACACAGCTTGGTTAAATTGGTAAAGTGTTAAATCGTTATCAGAAAATGATAACCGGAATTTCTGGAAAATGTCAAGTTGACCATGTTAAGTAAAGTTGGTGTTTCACGTAAATCGGTAAATCGACTCTTGGTAAATAAATTGATTAATGTGACACGTTGGGTGTCCATAGTAATTCAACGAATTATTATGCGACGCCCTAACGTCAAGTTAAAGTGGTTAAGGAAAGTTCAGAAGTTTAGTCGGACTTCCGGTAATTGAGTAAAGAGTCGATAACTGGAAAAGAAAGTCAAAAGGTTAAAGTGCCATAAAAGGAAATTGGTTGGTCAACTTAGTCAATGCGGTCATTCCTGGTCAAACTAGGAATGTTGTGGTCAACTGAACTGTTATTGTTTCTTGGTTGCTAATCTACTTTAATTCTGCAGTGATTATTGGACGAGGTAGCTTACCAAGACAGTTCCTGGAATCCTGGAGCTACGTGTGGAACGGCAATTCCAGGTAGGGAATTTGAACACCCTTGGTAGTGGTTTTATATATGTATAAGAAAGTGCATGATTTTGTGTATGCTCATGGTCGATGCCTCGGGAAAGTTTTCTTTATATTAAATGATAAATGATTTATGATTGGGCCAAGAAAACCCGAGGCTAGACGTAAAGGATTTTTATACGTCAATGTGAGATGTGTGGAACACCGTTGTCCTGATTTCCGGTGTGTGACCTGAGAGTGACGGGACCTAGTATCTAGCACTCCCACGGTGTCGAGACCGTGAACCTCCGGAGGGGCAATGCCCTGTTTATTTTAAATATCCCGCTTACGCTCGTCTCGTACAGAGTTAAGCGAGACGTAAGTGCGATGCGCTGTTTGGGCATTTAGCTGGAAATGGACACTCTCGCTACTATGTGTTTTCAAGCGCATAGGTAGTTGGCCCCGGTTTGCTGTGAAGACAAACCCGGGATTCGGTCATTGAGATTCGAAGTCCTGCAGGCTGTACTTGTACATTGAGCGCTCTGGGCCCCTATGTTTTTAGCATACTGCACTGTTTTCCTAAAGGATATAAAAATGATGGTTTTTGTGTGCCAATGATTTTATAAATGGTTTTATTACGAGCTCAAATCTATATGTATATATACGGTTTTTGGTTTTCAAACCTATCATTGGTGGGCCTACGTGAGCACGCGAGGACGACGCTCACCCCTACAACAGATTGTTTGCAGGTACTGTGACGGGAAAGATAGAGAGAGCTATGTGTGGAGCTTCATCCCTTCCTCGATGTTCGGTCCAAGTGTACTCCCTATTTCGGTTTTACCCTTTGAGTCATTTACCAGAGCTTACTACATAAACAGTAAAGGTGTCATCCCGATTTGTTAACCATGTTATGTATTTTTATTGTTGTCGCTAAAGTTTTTAAATTGTCCCCTTTATTTTAACCACCTTCCGCGAAATTAGATAAACTCTGATGATTGTTTTAAGGATTTCATGTGGTGCCACTCAAAGTATTTAAAGTTTAAAATTTATTTTACTCACTAAAAAGCCTACGACTTTAGGTTAATAAGTTGTTAGCACGTCCTTCGGACGTGCTGGCTTCTTATTGGCTTAACTTTGTGGCTACTGTGGTTTACCCCCCAGGGGTGCTACAGCAGTGGTATCAGAGCAATCGTTCCCCGGACTTTTGTTTTTAAAATGTTTTAAAACCTCTGATGCCTTGAAGTCTGTACTAGCGTGTCAAAACTTTTTCGAAAGTGGTCTTTAAGAAACTTCGGAGCTAGTAGAGTTTCGTGAGTTGGCATAAAAAGGGTTTGAAAATTCTCACTTGGGAGTTTTCATTTACGATTTTAAATTTTAGCGACAACTTTAAATTCATTCACGAGTCATGTTCCTACCTTTGATGTCATCTCTTAAATCCGACTCGTTACCTTCTGGTAGTGTTTGATATCCCTTTGTGACTCAAGTTTGTTTTATGGCAGTGACAGTTGTGCCTTGAGCTAAAAAGCCATGTTGTCACCTTGATTCCATTCTTGTGTTATGTCCTGCCTGAGTATCTTGACCATTGCTTTGTCTTGAGTACCTGAATGACTACAGAAGAATTTCTTGTGCTTCTGTTATATCCAAACCTATTTGATACTGAGGTCATTGTTCCTTCGAGTATTTTCCCACTTAGCTCTCTCACAGTACACGGGCTGCAACATATGACAAGAGTGGCAGTAAATTGAAACTATAGATTTTGAGCTCTGAAAACTTGGCATACTTGAGGATTATGGATGTGAAAACGTCCTGTTTGGATTGTTGATGGTATGGAGGAAAACCTTGTGCATGTGCTATGAGTGATGGATATTGCTTATGCTACGAGATTGCATGTAGGGCCAGAGCATGTTATTTGAGCCGCAGGCTATGAGATTTGATGTACATGAGCATGGTATCTGGATTGTGTTTACGGACCCTCCTTGCTGAGATAGTGAGTTGGAGATGAGGTCCTTGGGTTTGAGATTCAGACTGAGGATCCTGTAGTGGTAGATCCTGGAGTTTAAAAGAGATTTCAGATTCCTGTAGTGGCAGATCCTGTAAAGAAAGTTCGTGATTGTAAAGAGATGTTATTGTTGGTGGTATCCCAGATCTTATTGGAGTTAGGTGACTCCGTTGTTTGCTTAGTCTTTGAGACAGAGTTTGCATTTGTCGTACGTGCTTGGTTGGGTATTAGCATGAGTGACGACGTATCAGTGGTGTCTCTCCCCTAGTGTGAGAAGTTGTGATGTAGCGTTGAGGTGATTGGAATTATCCTCCGCAATGTGAAAGAGACAATCGAGGAAGTGGATTAAGCGATGAGTATCGTATCATTCCCAGTGCATTGTTAAAGCTTGGCGTCGACACTTGTGGTTACTCTGACGCGTGGTGAAGCTTTGGAAACTGTGTTGACTTTTTGAGGTCCTGAATTAAGAATATGTGGGGCCTTACCCTCGACTTGGCATGTTGGATGAGGTGTCAGGAAGATGTTGGACGACCGAATTGTCAAAGATTGGAACGACGAACTTGAGTTTGTGCTTCACTCGATAATTTTCATTTAGAGTTTGCAACTTTATCAATTGTCCATGGGTGAAATTGGACATGTTATCTGCTAGAACTCTATGCATGGAAAGCCTGAAGTGAGGAAATGTGTAAAACACTGTTTGATGACCAAGTGGTAAATTCGTGATTTGAACAAACGGTCTGAGACAAGGAAGGGAGTGTACCTAAGGATATTCGGCGAGTACCTTAAACTTTGGTGGTAACTTGTTGGCTTGACAAGGAAGTAGGTACTAATTTTCCCCTGCAACAGTCATGCAGTTAAGTTTGACCGATGTTCAGAATATCGAAATCTCGGTCAGCTTCAAGTTTGTGAAATTCAGTGACAAAAAGAGAACATCACTTCAGTGCAAGTTGATAGCGGGCCACTGAAAGGTGAAAGTGTAAAGCAGATGAGAAAGATTTTGGCCAGAGGACATTATCAAGGAGTCTCAGTTCAACCAAGTGTTGGACTTCGAGGTGGAAACTACCCTTGATTTAATCACTTCTTCAACAAGTGATCACGAGTAAGAAGGTATGTTTTCAAGGTATCTGGTGCCTATGACTGATTCATAGATAAAGCGTTGTTCGGTTTGAGTTAGAAAACGCTGTGATCTATGACGAGGCACGGTAATGAGGGAAACGTCTTTTAAGCAAGAGACCTGGTGAACGTTTTACGACGTGTAACATCCTTCTTGGTAGGCGTGGAACCTGAGATTCTATTTTAAGGAAAACTTCGTACGAGGTGCGACCTGACAGCTTCAGAGGCGAAGACGTACTGATCCTTAAAAAAAAGGATGTGGTAGCTAAGGTGTCTTCTGATCTTCTCGAACGTGTTATCAAGGCTGACCGTTATCTTTCTGATGGAGCCTGATGGAAACACTCGCATGAGACGACTCGACGTCTTGGTGGTATCAAAAAAGTGTATTAGCGTAAGCGTCTGCGAGTGTCTGTTTCGATTTTCGGTGACGAGGATACTAGATTCGCGGTTTTGACTTCGAGGAAAAGTCTATCGACGACATCATTACGAGTTATCAATGAGTTGAAAGTGTGACAACCTGTTTGACTTGGCTCATCATTATTGGTTCTTCGGTGTTGAGACATCGTTCGTGGTTCATCGATCGTGTAAGCACGACGCTGCAACGAAAGACGTGATCTTGTGTGTTATCACTTGTAAGTTGGTATTTGTGCATCCTCTCCTACAGTGAGGCTTTGTTAAAGTCGTTTTGGCACGAGGACTTTGTGACGCTATACGTTAGCGGATGTGACAGCTCGTTTCGAGTATCTTGTCTTTGCGATCAAGACGAGAAAGTGACAAGTTCGAGGTTGTTACGTGGCTATAGAACCTGCAAGATTGACGATCGAATCGACGGTTACAATTAGATCGTGACTTCAGTACTCGTTACACGAGGTAACGAAAGGTGGAAATGCTTCAGTGTACATGCCTTGGTATTGGCATTGTTGTTCGGGTTACGAGCAGAGTTCTGAGGTTCAGTAGAAAATTCAGTGAACTTGAAGAAAGTTGGACTCGGGGTAAACGAGGTTATTGGTGGACTAAAGTCACTAAGGTGTCGGTTGTGACGTTGTCACACGTGGACTGACAACGTTGAGCCATCATGATTCGAAAGGAACAGAGATTGATGGAGAAATAGACCCTTGATCAGTGACTAGTTTGGAACGTGAATTTCGAGGGCGAAATTTCTTTAAGGGGGGTAGAGTGTGGGACCCCGCACGTTTTAACCGTGGTTAATGACGAGTTACTGAGGTTTAAGTAGCATTCGGTAACTTCGCGAGTTAACTACCACGTTCATTTTCGAGTTTTTCAAAGTTATCCAAATACCAGATTTAATGACTCGATGTCATAGTACGTGTCGACACGAGTCTCCCGGTATTTTCGAATTATTTTTCGGAGCTTCGGTTTATTTTCTACGAATTTTCAAAGTTTTCGGTAACTTTTAAATTACCATTCCGGTAAATCAGTTTTACCATTCTACCTTTTACTTTTCACCTTTTAATCTGGACCGTCAGATCTTTCCAAGATCTGATCTCGGCCGTTGGTTTCCCTATAAATAGGGAGAGAGTTTTGACTCGGTCAAAACTCTTCCCTTTCTCTTTTCTCTCTCTCCCTCTCGACGCCTCTCGGCCGAGATTTTGAGCTCGACGGCCCTCCGCCGTCCGGCCACCACTGGCCGGCGCTCCACCACTTTCTTCTTCTTCCCCTTCTTCTCCTCGTCTTAACCATGTCCTCAGTTTGTACCGACGTCCGCCGAGGGGGGAGATCGAGCGCCACTGCACTCGGCGGTCAACGCCGGATTTCCGGCGATCTAGGCGGAGTTAGGGCGCGTGAATGGTATGCTTCTTCTTCCCTCTTCTTCTTCTTCCTTTTCCTGCCCTTGAACCTTTGATTCGAGGCTAAAATGAGAATCCTTGTTTTACTGTTTTTCTAGGATTTCTGCATCTCCTCCGGCGACGGCGTGTTTGGGATTTGAGGTCGCTTTTCGAGCTCTAGGAGGCTTTGTTCATCATCCTGGGACCTCTGGTAAACCATCCTTCCTCAAGAATCAGATTTGGTTAAGTTTTGGTGTTTCTGGGTTTTCTTGGATTTTTCGACAGAATGTTGAATTTGTGTCTGTTTGTGTTTATGTGGTGTTGCTGAGGTTTTGGAGGTAAAGAGGAGAGGAGAAGGATGGATGAAGGACTGTGGAAGTTACTGTGACACTCTGCTGGGTGCAGAGGTCACCCTAGGCAGAGAGATGGAGGAGAGAGGAGGTAAGGAACTCACTCTTGGTTTTGGATTTGGTATTGGTTTTGCTACTGTTGAATTTCTGATATTGTTGTTGATCTGGTGATAATTTGATGTGGTTTTGTTGTTGTGTTGTCGTAACTTGGTAAACGAGGAAAACGAGGAGGTTATGGCGAATTTCCGGCAAGTTACCGGAATCCGGTGACGATTCCGGTGATGCAGTTAAACCGGCAGAAATGTCGAGAAGGTAGTCTTCGAATCCCTTCAAAGGTGTTGTTTCCGTTTAGTTGGATTAAAGAGTCGTAATTGGAATTTACGTATAAGGAAACGTATAAAAAACGGAAACTAACCATGTTTGGAAACCTGCTAATTTGGAAAACTTTCCATTTTGGGAAAGTTTCCATTAAAGGAAAGTTTCTATTTTGGGAAAGTTACATTTTCAGAAAAATGGTTAAGTAAAGATTTGAAGTTCAACGAAGTCTAACACAGCTTGGTTAAATTGGTAAAGTGTTAAATCGTTATCAGAAAATGATAACCGGAATTTCTGGAAAATGTCAAGTTGACCATGTTAAGTAAAGTTGGTGTTTCACGTAAATCGGTAAATCGACTCTTGGTAAATAAATTGATTAATGTGACACGTTGGGTGTCCATAGTAATTCAACGAATTATTATGCGACGCCCTAACGTCAAGTTAAAGTGGTTAAGGAAAGTTCAGAAGTTTAGTCGGACTTCCGGTAATTGAGTAAAGAGTCGATAACTGGAAAAGAAAGTCAAAAGGTTAAAGTGCCATAAAAGGAAATTGGTTGGTCAACTTAGTCAATGCGGTCATTCCTGGTCAAACTAGGAATGTTGTGGTCAACTGAACTGTTATTGTTTCTTGGTTGCTAAGCTACTTTAATTCTGCAGTGATTATTGGACGAGGTAGCTTACCAAGACAGTTCCTGGAATCCTGGAGCTACGTGTGGAACGGCAATTCCAGGTAGGGAATTTGAACACCCTTGGTAGTGGTTTTATATATGTATAAGAAAGTGCATGATTTTGTGTATGCTCATGGTCGATGCCTCGGGAAAGTTTTCTTTATATTAAATGATAAATGATTTATGATTGGGCCAAGAAAACCCGAGGCTAGACGTAAAGGATTTTTATACGTCAATGTGAGATGTGTGGAACACCGTTGTCCTGATTTCCGGTGTGTGACCTGAGAGTGACGGGACCTAGTATCTAGCACTCCCATGGTGTCGAGACCGTGAACCTCCGGAGGGGCAATGCCCTGTTTATTTTAAATATCCCGCTTACGCTCGTCTCGTACAGAGTTAAGCGAGACGTAAGTGCGATGCGCTGTTTGGGCATTTAGCTGGAAATGGACACTCTCGCTACTATGTGTTTTCAAGCGCATAGGTAGTTGGCCCCGGTTTACTGTGAAGACAAACCCGGGATTCGGTCATTGAGATTCGAAGTCCTACAGGCTGTACTTGTACATTGAGCGCTCTGGGCCCCTATGTTTTTAGCATACTGCACTGTTTTCCTAAAGGATATAAAAATGATGGTTTTTGTGTGCCAAGGATTTTATAAATGGTTTTATTACGAGCTCAAATCTATATGTATATATACGGTTTTTGGTTTTCAAACCTAACATTGGTGGGCCTACGTGAGCACGCGAGGACGACGCTCACCCCTACAACATATTGTTTGCAGGTACTGTGACGGGAAAGATAGAGAGAGCTATGTGTGGAGCTTCATCCCTTCCTCGATGTTCGGTCCAAGTGTACTCCCTATTCCGGTTTTACCCTTTGAGTCATTTACCAGAGCTTACTACATAAACAGTAAAGGTGTCATCCCGATTTGTTAACCATGTTGTGTATTTTTATTGTTGTCGCTAAAGTTTTTAAATTGTCCCCTTTATTTTGACCACCTTCCGCGAAATTAGATAAACTCTGTTGATTGTTTTAAGGATTTCATGTGGTGCCACTCAAAGTATTTAAAGTTTAAAATTTATTTTACTCACTAAAAAGCCTACGACTTTAGGTTAATAAGTTGTTGGCACGTCCTTCGGACGTGCTGGCTTCTTATTGGCTTAACTTCGTGGCTACTGTGGTTTACCCCCCAGGGGTGCTACAGCGATATTAGCTTTTTAGAGGCGGACACTATGCAGAACGAGTGGTACGGCTTGTGGCCTTGATTAAACTGCTATTGGGTAGAGAAAGCATCGACTTGACTATAGAAGTTTGTGTGTAAAAGCTTCTGTATTACTTGAATGGAAAACAACTACAAAAGGTGCCTTATATAGAGACAGCTAGGTGTGCAAACCCTGTAGGGATAGGGTTTCGGTATACAATAGGGTTTCGGTATACAATTCTTAGTTGTAGTAGGAAACCTATTAACTAGGAATTATTCTTTCCTTCAATACTCCCCCTCAAGTTGCAATGTATGTTGAGAACATTCAACTTGTTCAAGAGCTCTGTGAATTGCTTCGGATGCAATGGTTTGGTGAATAGGTCAGCCGGTTGATCTTTTGTCCGGATGTGTGCAGTCTGGATGAGTCCTCTTTGTATCTTCTCACGAATAACATGACAATCAATTTCTATATGTTTGATGCGTTCATGGAAGACTGGATTTGACGCTATGTACAATGCTGCTTGATTGTCACAGTAAAGCCGAGCTGGACTAGCACATGAAACATTCAAATCTTTGAGGACATTCTGTAACCAAGTTACCTCACAGCACGTAGAAGCCATAGAGCGGTACTCCGCCTCCGCACTTGACCTTGAAACCGTACTTTGCTTCTTTGTTCTCCAGGAAATGAGTGCATTACCAAGGAATACGCAATAGCCAGTTACTGATCTTCTAGTATCTCTACACCGTGCCCAATCAACATCGCAAAAAGCTCTCAAATTTGGTGAACCAGTAGACGGTAGCAGTAACCCTTGGCCTGGAGTAGCTTTAAGATATCGAAGCACATTGTAAGCTGCTTCAAGATAAACGTTTCTGGGTTTGTCCATAAATTGACTGAGGACATGTACGGCATAGATGAGATCGGGACGTGTAATAGTGAGGTATATGAGTCTACCAACTAACCTTCTGTAAAGACCTGGTTCAGTTAGCAAGATTTCATCTCCTGTGCTGAGCGAAGTGTTGTACTCGATAGGACATTTTGCAGGTTTAGCTCCAAGAAACCCAGAATCTTCTAGTATTTCCAATGCATATTTTCGTTGACATATGACCATGCCTTGTTTCGATCGAGCTACCTCAATGCCAAGAAAGTATTTCAGAACCCCCATGTCCTTGAGCTTAAAACGGTTTGACAAAAAAGTCTTTACAGCATTGATGTCGTCAAGGTTATTTCCTGCTAGTATCACATCATCAACATAGACCAACAAGGCTGTAAAGTTACCTTGACGTTGCCGCACAAATAGTGAATAATCAGACCATGACTGAGTAAAGCCAGCAGTTTTTAGTGCATTGGAGAGCTTAATGAACCATTGCCGTGATGCCTGTTTCAAACCGTATAATGACTTGTGTAGTTTGCAAAATCTGTGCTCCCCCTTTCGTCCAAAACCTGGAGGAAGTTGCATGTAGACATCCTCATTGAGATCACCATTAAGAAAGGCATTATTGACATCAAGTTGATGGAGATGCCAACCGCGAATGGATGCAAGACTGAGAAGAACGCGGACTGTTGTGAGCTTGGCCACAGGAGCAAAGGTCTCTCGGTAATCGATGCCCTCAATCTGGCTGTAACCTTTTGCAACCAGCCGTGCTTTATATCGTTCAATACTGCCATCAGGGTTGTACTTGATCTTGTACACCCATTTGCAGCCGATGGGACGCTTATGAGGAGGCTTCGGGACAAGACTCCAAGTATGATTGGCCTGAAGGGCTTTGATTTCATTATGCATGGCATCACGCCATTGTGGATCAAGGACAGCCTGTGAGAAGGAAGTTGGTTCTCGGTGCAAGGTTAGTGCAGCAGTATAAGCCTTATGTGTAGGCGAAAGACGATCATAAGAGAGAACCGTAGAGAGACAATGAGGAGTACCTTGTGTAGTGACCACGTCCGGGGAAGGCGACGGGACAGTGCGAGAGGGAATGGCTGCCTCAATATGAAAGTCTTGTAGCATGGAAGAAATCTTGGTTGGTCGTGTTGACCGTCGAGGAAGAGTGTTTGGTGGTGGAGCTTCGGTGGATGTGTGGGAAAGTGGCTCGGTGTGGTCACTTTGTTGGGAGGTGGAAGCATTGGATCAGAAGAAGGTTGTGGACTGTGAGGATTAATGTCGTCGGGGACAGGAGTAGGGTTAGGACTGTGGATGTCTGGAGGTGATGCAGCGGAATGAAAAGATAAGGTATCGACAGGAGAAGTAGAAGATGGATTATGCCGAAGGTTTGGAGGAGGCGTGGTTGGTGTGGTAGTGTCGTACATAGCAGTGATTTGTGGCTGAGGAAGTAGAGTGTCATGGCTGGAGACAGACGCAGGAGACTGGTATGGAAAGTGAGTCTCAAAGAAGAGAATATCCCTGGAAACATGAATTGTCTTGCTCTTTAAGTCATAAACCTTGTAACCTTTCTTGCCATGGGGATAACCAAGAAAGATGCACTCGGTAGAGCGTGGATCGAACTTTGAAGGCTTGGATGGATGAGTGGAAATAAAACAGCGACATCCAAAAACCCGCAAATGAGAGTAATTAGGAGGTTGTCCATAAAGTCGTTCAAAAGGTGTTTGTCCTTGAAGGAGAGGAGTAGGTGTGCGATTAATCAGATAGGAAGCTGTAAGAATCGCATCACCCCAAAACTTCTTTGGTAAATTTGCCTGGAAAAGAAGAGCTCGAGACATGTTTAAAAGATTGCGGTGTTTTCGTTCAGCGACGCCATTTTGTTGAGGAGTGTTGACACAAGATGTTTGATGTTCAATCCCTTTAGAAGCATAAAAGGTAGGCATGATAAATTCAGGACCATTGTCACTACGAATGATTTTGACTCGTGTTTCAAATTGTGTTTCAACTAATTGAAGAAAATCAATGAGGAGAGACCGTGCCTCAGATTTTTGTTTCATGAGGAAAACCCATGTACCCCTGGAATAGTCATCAACAATGGTGAGGAAATATTTGGCACCTGAAAGTGAGGGAACATGATAACCACCCCATATATCAACGTGAATTAAAACAAAACATGCATTACTTTTGCTGGTACTCAAGGGAAAAACTTGACGAGTCTGTTTGGCTAAAGGGCAAATTAAACAATTGTTGTGAACATGACTTGTGTTTGAAAGAAAGGAAAACTTAGATAATACTTTTGAAGAGGGATGACCAAGCCGATTATGCCACAAGATAGGGTCGGTTTTTGAGGTGATGGTGTTGGCCATGCTACACATTCCTTTCCGATCCGTCTTGAGGCAGTAAAGTCAATTTTCCTCACGGCCCATCCCAATCGTCTTTCCCGATCGTCGGTCCTGTATAACACAAACATGTCTCAGAAAGATGGTGATAAAGAACGAATCATATGCCAATTTGCTCACAGATATCAGGTTCAGATAAAACGATGGAACACATAGGACATTATGGAGTGTGAAGTCCGATGTAAATTGTACTGTTCCAACATGTGTAACTGTGACTTTGTGACCAGACGGCAATCGAACAGTGTAGTTCACTGCTGGCTTAGAGTAAGTAAGCAGTGTTTCATTGCATACAATATGATCAGTAGCGCCACTATCAATGATCCATGTATCTAAGTCACATTGTGAAATAATCTTACCCGAGAGCTCTTCATAATTCACTTTACCAACTTGGTTAGCCGAGGCAGTGGTGGCCTCGTTCATCTGAGGACAAGGTAGGGTTCCATTGATAAACCCTATCTTGTTCTTTATCGTCAGGGCAGATGTCATGGATTGTTTCCATTCAACATAGTTGTCTTCCTCCAAAGCTTGCGGCACAAGAATCGCGCCTGGTTGATCGGAGTGGTGAAGGTAGAGCGCATGGTTTGAGTTTTCCCATGCAGGTGCTTGGTTTGAGGACTTGGTGTCCCTGGTGTCTTTGGTTTCGATGTCTCCTGTCATGAGGTTAGGGCTTTGGTTTGTGGTGGTGGTTGTTTAGGTCCTCAAGAACTTGGTTGCTCTTGTACCATATAGAAGTTTGTGTGTAAAAGCTTCTGTATTACTTGAATGAAAAACAACAACAAGAGGTGCCTTATATAGAGACAGCTAGGTGTGCAAACCCTGTAGGGATAGGGTTTCGGTATACAATAGGGTTTCGGTATACAATTCTTAGTTGTAGTAGGAAACCTATTAACTAGGAATTATTCTTTCCTTCAATATTGACAACCTGTAAAATGCATGGTTGTTCCTATACTATAGTTAAAAAGGAATTCCTTTATTCGAAAAATAATTTATTTGGTTTCCTAATACACACTCTATCTCTACTATAATCACATCATTAAACCAACAAATTTTATCAATTAGATGGGAAATTAATGTCACATGGACAGATGTTTTCACATTATTGTTTTAATGTTTGTGAATCTGACAACTTCTTAAGTTAAGAGAAGCATTACATATTATTAACAACATATTGGATTATTGAGTGAGAATCAAGTTGGGTCATCTCCCATTAATTTCATGAAAGAGAGGTCGACTACGATGGGGAAGTGGGCTGCTTTGGTTTGGTCATGTTTTTCAAGATTTTGGATGTAAATTTGTGGGGACTTAGAGATATTGTTGAAGGGAAATTCCTGGAGTGTCATTTTTCATGAGAATTCTCTATCTTTGCGCACTCACTCTAAAGCCCTTCAATAATACATAAAAATAATGCTAGCAGGGATTGTTATGACAGTGGACGAAAGAGCGCTCTCAACTCTCAAGAACACTGGTTTTCTAAGAATACTAATCATAATTTGAAGGTTTTGATGACTTCACAGTGCCGGAAGTACAACCGAGTATCCTTGCAAATGTTGTTCTAAGATTTCTGCATCTCGAGGTTAATTTATCCCGGTTTGAGTTTCTTGACCATCCACCTTCTGAAGCATTACCAAAAGCCTCCAGAGGTGTTACACTAGGTGCCAGTGTTTTCAAAGGCGAAATTGAGGCGAGCCCGGGGCGCACTTTGGTGCGAGGCGACCAAAAAAAGCCTCGTCACATCAAACTGAGGCGTGCTGCTGGAAAAGCGTCCGCCGAGGCACTGAGGCGACACTTTTTGCAGAAGAAGAAGCTTCGGGCGGCCGTTTGATTGTCCTGTTTGTTTGTGTGAGTTCACTGAAAAGGACCAGCTGAGATTGCTTCCATTATGTAGTCATGATTTTCACATTGATTGCATAGACACATGGTTACTGCCTAATTCTACTTGCCCTCTTTGTAGAGGGTCACTAAATGCACAAGGGACTGCCATTGAGAACCCGATTTTCGATTTCGATGACTCGAGGGAAGATGAAGGTTTTTCAGGAAATGGGGGTCTGATTTCTAGTGAAAGTCTGCAGAGAATGAGATTGAAAGGAGAGTGTTCTCTGTGAGACTTGGAAACTCTTTCCTCCTCTTTAAAACAACTTTCTATTAAAAACAACTTCCAGACTCTCTGATCAGAAATATCCTTGGCTTAAAACGACATAGTTCGGCTTGGAATTTGATTTTGGTGTCTTCTTGACATTTGTAAAAGACACCCTAAAGATTAATCTGGAACTGGAATGGCACCAAAAGCATTTTTCTACAATTACTTATGATTTTCCAAAGTTTACTGATATGCATCAAGAAAAATTACAGTTTTAGCTAAAAACGAGTTTTCTTTTTCAAAAAGGGTTCCCAGTAGGTATTAACAAGAAAACATCCTAATCCTAATGCTTAAATTTATACTAACATAATCCTCTATATCAAGGAGTACAATTGTAGAAATCACAACCCAAAATTGAAAGAAATGGTCCTAATAAATCATATAAGCTGATGAACAATGATTCTAACTCAAACAATAACTTACAGATTACTTTGGACACCCAAATTGCATAATTAAGCCTCTATAATCATCTTGAATACATTCTATACATTCTCTTCTTTCTTTAATATTTGTTAGAAAGGCGGTCGCCCCGTCGCCTTAAGGCTTTCGCCTCGCGAGGCTTCCACAATTCGCCTCGCTTTCGTTTTCGCCTTTGAAAACATTGCTAGGTGCTGCTAATACTAGGGTGAGCTTACTAGGATCGGTTCACAGATCGATGATGGAAATCCCTTTGGATCATATTTTGTATTTGGGCGCTACTTGCTTCAATCGAGAACAAATGCTTAGCCGATGCTTTCCACTTGCAGATGCATGCCGACAATGCGTCAGACCATATATGCAGTGTGCTCCTTCTCATAAAAGTACTTTGACATATGTAAAATAAATAGTTAAAATTTGTAAGTGACAACACCCACAACAGAAACCTAACCATTTAGCCAAATTCTGATAGTCGATCCTCCTCCGTTCACCAGGGACGGTCTTGGGTTTCAAGATGCCCCAGGCGAACAAATTTTTGGTGCCCTCCCACTTTCGAAATTCGAATACAACAACTTAAACTCAAATTTTGTTTTGGGGCTTCAAAATTTTTGAATATTTTCTTTCATAATTGATATTTCTTATTGAGCTGTAGTTTCATAAGATGGTGTCTTTTAGTCCATCTTCTTGACCCTAATTTGAAATCACGTGGTTTTAACTTTTAACATTAGGGGATCCCTCAGCATTGCCTCTTTGGAAGTGGTGATGCAAGTTTACTGATTGTTCTGGTTTCCCAACTCCAATGTGTCTTCATTCAGAATTTCAAAGTTCAGGTTTTAGAGACTTTCAGTCTAATAGGATGTTGAATACTCTGGGCTTCAAGGCACACTGTGCATTCTAGTTGGTAGTTCAAGTCTAGTACAGTACTGATATGTGCTACTTGCAACTCTAGTTCTCCAAATCTCCAATTTCTAACTGCACCAAGCCACTAATGCATTTGATTTTTTTTGAGGGAGAAAGGGGCTATAGCCCCGAAGAACTTTATTAAAATTACTGGTGCTTACAATCAAAGCTCAGAACATCTCTGAGTAAGAATGGGACAGAGTTCATCCATTCAAGTTGAGTATCTGAATCAAAGGATATACTAGCTAGCCTATGTGCCACTGCATTAGTGGTTCTAGGAGCAAACTTGATAGAAACAGTTTGCAGACTGGTGAGGTATGTTAGGACCAACCAATATCTCGAACAAAACAAGATATATATAACAGTATAATCGAATCGAAACCAACAACAAACAAAAACAACAATGAAATCGAGATTGAAAACACTAACTTGATTCAGATAGAGGCCTGCCTTGCAGTGACCTAAGAAAGAAATTCGTCCCCACTTGTGCTGTAGTTTCGGACGTCTCTCTTGAGGATACAACTATCTGGTACAAGTTCTTGCACAAGAACTTGTCCCTGGCGAATTTATTTTGTGTTTCAGAGAAGTCGATTTTGGGAAGGAAGAAGAAGAGACGAATTTGCGATGGAAAGCAACGACCACAGTGTCGTCTTTATATAAAGTCAAATTCGAACAGGTAAAACTGTTCAAAAGGTTGTAACTGTTACCAACAGTTATTACCTTTGGTTTTATCCGAAAATAATAAAAATTAATAAAATTATTAATTCAAAAATTATAATTAGATTTAATTTTTCCAGAGCCCAAAGAGCCCCAAGGCCCATCTATGACTTTATATAAATATATATTTAGATATATATCATTTTCTATTGGAAATCCAATAGAAAGCCCATCAAGCCCACTCTAGGCTATTCCACCCATTCACTTGCTCACATGGGTGTTTGTCTATAAACAACCAAGCAAGTAGCTCTTCTTCAATGTGGGATATAATCCCACACTAAGTTCCAACAATACCCCACATTTTCTATTCAAACTCTAACAATACCCCACATTTGAATAGAAAATAAGATAATGAGGAACTTATCGATTTTCCAGAAACTAGATATGAAATGCATCGGAAAAGGTGTCTTTTGGACTTGAACCTTTCGTAGTGAATACTTATCGGATCTACTTTGTGAAATAGTGAACTTAAGTCTTGAACTATTCATGTTTTGTAGTAAATCGAGACAATAAATATCACACATATCATATCTATACACATTTCAATTCTTACGGTTGTGTTCATTTTGGTCCTGAACAACTCCTTACTTCATGAGAATTTTAGAGAACTTAGCCATCTCGGTTCCCAAAGATGCGACCCCACATCAATCTCATATAGGTAATGCCAATTAAGAATAGTCCGTACTATCCCACCTTAATTAAAGGCTATTAGCATTATTAAGAATAATGTAATATTCATCCCTTATACGTCAACGGAATAACACACTTAAATTGCATCATAGGAATGAACATATGTGTGTTTATGCTTCTTGAGTCTTCCCCAACTAGTTTGCCTATTGAACCTAGACCATGGGATCTCCAATGTTGCTAGGTTAGGTTTCCGCCAAGTAATGACTCATTATATTGGCTTTAAGCCCATTCCCCTCGATGTAAATACGACTTGCTCTCTATTAAGGCCTTTTGTCAAAGGATCCGCTATATTTTCCTTTGATTTTACATAGTCAATGGAAATAATTCCATTCTTGAGCAAGTCTCGTATTGTCTTGTGACGTCGCCTTATATGCCTCGATTTGCCATTGTAGATTTGGTTCTTTGCTCTTGTAAGAGCAGCCATACTATCACAATGAATGCAAATGGCCGTAACAGGCTTTGGCCACAACGGAATACCCTCTAGGAAGTTTTTGAGCCATTCCGCCTCTTCGGCAGCTTTGTCCAAGGCTACAAACTCGGCTTCCATAGTCGAACGTGTATTCACGGTTTGCTTCGATGATTTCCAGGAAACGGCTGCCCCTCCAAGTGTAAATACATAACCACTTGTAGACCTACTTTCCGAATGATTGGAAATCCAATTAGCATCACAATATCCTTCTAACACGGGAGGATATTTTGTGTAATGCAACCCATAGTTTATTGTATGCTTTAGGTACCTTAAGACTCTTATCAAAGCAATCCAATGTTCATTACCCGGACTGTGTGAATATCTACTTAGTCTACTCAAACTATAAGCCAAATCCGGTCTTGTACAATTCATTATGTACATCAAGCTTCCAAGAACTTGGGTGTATTCCAATTGAGACACACTATCACCTTGATTCTTCTTAAGGTGAGTAGAAGGATCAAATGGGGTAACGACCGGTTTGTCATCATAGTGTCCAAATTTCCTAAGGACCTTTTCTACGTAATGAGATTGTGTAAGTATGTAACCATCCGAATTCCTTTGAACTCGAATACCAAGAATTATATCAGCAATTCCCATATCTTTCATATCGAAATTCGAATGTAACATCTTCTTGGTTTGATTAATAACATCCTTACTAGTTCCCATTATAAGCATATCATCGACATATAAGCATACAATGACATATGCGTCCTTACATTCTTTCACGTAGACACATTTGTCACATTCATTAATTTTGAATCCATTTGATAATAATGTGTTATCAAATTTCTCATGCCATTGCTTTGGAGCTTGTTTAAGTCCATAAAGAGACTTAACCAATTTGCAAACTTTTCTTTCTTGACCTTTAACAACAAACCCTTCGGGTTGTTCCATGTAGATTTCTTCATCCAATTCACCATTTAGAAATGCGGTTTTCACATCCATTTGGTGTATTTCCAAATTGTGAACAGCCGCTATAGCAATTAGCGTTCTAATGGACGTAATTCTTGTTACCGGCGAATAGGTATCAAAGAAATCTATGCCTTCCTTTTGACGATAACCTTTGGCTACTATACGAGCTTTGTATTTTTCTATAGTACCATCCGGTCTCAATTTCCTTTTGAATATCCATTTATGCCCAATTGGTTTATGACCTTGTGGTAAATCAACCAATTGCCATGTATTATTTTGCATAATGGATTCTACTTCACTTTGGATAGCCTCCTTCCAATAAGGTGCTTCGGATGATTCCATGGCAGCCTTGTAAGTTTGAGGTTCTCCTTCAAGCATGAAGGTCATAAAGTCATTTCCAAAATCTTTGGCTATTTTTCCACGTTTACTTCTTCTTGGTTCAGCATTTTCTTGTTGAACGGAAGAAGGATTTCCATCCTTTGAAGTATCTTTATTTGATTCACACCCGATACAGATTGATCCATCTTAACAAAAAAATTTCTTTCTTAGATTGTTAGGACCAACCAATATCTCGAACAAAACAAGATATATATAACAGTATAATCGAATCGAAACCAACAACAAACAAAAACAACAATGAAATCGAGATTGAAAACACTAACTTGATTCAGATAGAGGCCTGCCTTGCAGTGACCTAAGAAAGAAATTCGTCCCCACTTGTGCTGTAGTTTCGGACGTCTCTCTTGAGGATACAACTATCTGGTACAAGTTCTTGCACAAGAACTTGTCCCTGGCGAATTTATTTTGTGTTTCAGAGAAGTCGATTTTGGGAAGGAAGAAGAAGAGACGAATTTGCGATGGAAAGCAACGACCACAGTGTCGTCTTTATATAAAGTCAAATTCGAACAGGTAAAACTGTTCAAAAGGTTGTAACTGTTACCAACAGTTATTACCTTTGGTTTTATCCGAAAATAATAAAAATTAATAAAATTATTAATTCAAAAATTATAATCAGATTTAATTTTTCCAGAGCCCAAAGAGCCCCAAGGCCCATCTATGACTTTATATAAATATATATTTAGATATATATCATTTTCTATTGGAAATCCAATAGAAAGCCCATCAAGCCCACTCTAGGCTATTCCACCCATTCACTTGCTCACATGGGTGTTTGTCTATAAACAACCAAGCAAGTAGCTCTTCTTCAATGTGGGATATAATCCCACACTAAGTTCCAACAAGGTAATGATGAATGTCATGTATGATGCCAAATTCCAAACTTTGGTAATCTGAGGTATGAATATCAGACACAGCAAGTTGGCAGTTGCTGTGAATTTCAACACTGGTATTGCAGCTTCAGTAACCGTTAAAGAGCTTGTTTAATTGCGCCAACCTCAACTTGCTTTGGTGACACGACATTTGTGATATGATATGCAAATACAGCCAGTGCAACACCTTGTGAGTCTCTAAGGATTCCTCCGATTCCACCTTCTTGATAAAGTAGTCTGGGGTTCAACTCTAAAATCAATTAACAATGGAGAGAGTAGTCCAAACCTTTATAAATCCACAGGCAATGTCTCACATTCCCGATATGAGATATATATCTCAACACGCCCCTGCACGTGTGGCTAATTTTTAAGCCTAACACATGGACAACAACTTGGATGATCGTGGAATTCGTGTGACCTATATATCTCAATACGCCCCCGCACGTGTGGCTAATCTTTAAGCCTAACACATGAACAACAACTTGGGTGATCGTGGAATTCGTGTGGCCTTTGGGCTTCACACGTGTACATGAGTAACCTTCTCTGATACCATGATAAATTAGTCTGAGGTTTAACTCCAAAACCAATTGACAATGACAAGGTCTTATATTTCCGATGTGCGATATATATCTCAACAAAAACCATTATCCGAAAAAGCTCCATCCACATTAAGACTGAAAGTACCGGTTGGAGGGGCTTTCCATCTAGGTATGTTGACTGTTTTTATGCTTGAGTTAGTTGCACCATTTGCTGCAATAAATTCATGATACCATCAGTGGCGGAACTAGGATCTAATATTGGGTAGGGCTGATTTGAGGTCTGTTTTTTTGTTGGAAAAAGAAAGAAAAACGGAGGAGAAGGAAGAAGAAATGGGTAAACAGGAAAGAAAACAAAGAAAGGGAAGAAGGAAACAGAAACGGAAGGAGAAATGGAGAGAAAAGGAAGAGGAAATGGGATGAAAAAAAAGTGATTTCAAGGTGATTCGAACCTGTGTCGCCAAGGAAAATCAAGCAGTCATATAACCAATTGAACAAACATCAGCTTTGTGCATCGAGTTGTACATGAGTTGTATATAATTCAAATTTTTAGTAGGGTTGTAGCCGTACCAGCCTCTCACGTGGTTCCGCCCCTGGATACCATGTCATCGAGCCACAAAGAATATTAGAAGCAGATTGCGACTTCTGTGACTAGAGAGTATCATTCCTATTCTTCCAGAGTCCCCATATGATCATCAACAACTTTTCAAGTTTTTCCACTCTTTAAAATCAAAAACATGAGACGCAAGAACATTGAGCTTGAAAGGTTCCTGAGAGATGATGGAGTTAGCTACTGTACATGCACACATAACATGTCCTATATCCTCATAACGATAAGGGCAGGAAACACACTGAACTGGACCCTCATATCCCTTTGTAGTTAATCTTGCCCGAGTTGGCAAGATATTATTACAAGCTCTCCAGTCCAGTGTTTTCAGAGGCGGTTTGAGGCGGCGCTGGGGCGCGCCTCAGGGCGGAGCGAGGGAGAAAAGCCTCGCCGGTGGTTTCGCCGCGACGTCGCCGGAGAGGTGACCGCCGGAGCGACGAGGCGGTGCAGAGGCGGGGCGAGACGAGACGCGCTGTGCCTTTTGTGGCTGTGCCCGAAGAAATCCCGATCAATGCCTTCATTCTTGATTCTCCACAAACTTAGCATCTCAATTAATTCCTCTGTGAATTACACTTCGGCATAAATTGTTGCCACCCATTATAGAAACACTGTACATGTGGGAATTTGATGATTCAGATATGAATGGGTGTTCGATGGCTCATTGTGACCTCCGCCATTATGAACTAATGCAATCTTTTTGGATGGAGCCTAAAATGGCAGAGAAATAAAGTAGAAGGCAAGGGTATAATTGTTGATATTGTTGTATTTGGATGATCTAATCTTTGCCAATTACCCAAGTTCCCTCCTTGTTCATAATCATATTTTATTTGGATAAGTATTGCATGGTCCATAAGAGCAAAACATGCTTTCTCGATTCAGTTGTTTTGATATGATTATGCTTCAATTATCTTGTTAATTCAATCTTATATATGGCGATCAATACGGCATGGCCTGTTTGGTTGACTGCTGCAACATGTGAGACTTGTGTCAATAACTTGTGTCACTGCGTGTGCTTCAATGATCGGCAATTTTCATGAAAACATGTACATCCTGATTCATATATTATGTATTTGAACCTTGTGAAGTACTATTTCAAGATGAATTTATGGTTGTAATAACAATTAAATATTTTTTGTTATGTATATTGAGATTATATATATATAATGAATTTATTTATTATTTGTTGGAAAGGCGGTCGCCCCGTCGCCTCAAGGCTTTCGCCTCGCGGGGCTTCCACAATTCGCCTTCGTTTTCGTTTTCGCCTTTGAAAACATTGCTCCAGTCACAAATAAGAACTTTACTTGGAATTTTTGAATTCCAAAGTTTCTTCCACAAGGGTAAATAGACATTTCCACCAGAGGATGAAGCTAAAGAGTTTGGCATAACACATGATCTTGCAATCCAATAAGCTGACTTTACTGTAAAATTACCACTCTTTTCAGGTTGCCAAATAATTCTGTCATTGAATGATCTGGAACTAAGAGGAATAGCCATAATTTTACGAACAATTTCAGCTGAGAAACACTATTGGAACTCGTGGATTCTCCACTGATTAATTGGTAGGTGAATCAATCAGTTCAGTAACCATTTGTAGGTGACAATTTGCAGGTTTCTGAATTTGTTTTTTTTTTGAAAACCTGGAATCCTATAATCATTCCAGATATGTACCTTTGTTCCATCCCCAATCTTCTATTGAACCTTTGCATTTAAAATTGGTCGACTCTGCAAAATGCTTCTCCAAGAGAATGATGGATGCGCACTGAGTTGAGCCTCCCAGAAAGAACAATGACGAAAGTACCTGGCTTTCAGAACCTGTACAACTAGAGAGTTTGGAGTTTGGAAATTTAAGCAGTCTCCAAGCTTGTTTAGCTAACATAGAGAGGTTACATGCATATAAACTTTTAAAACCTAGCCCAACTTTGCCAATGAATTTTCTTTTTATTCTCCTCATCTCCCCAGAGAAAAACATGCGCATAGTTGATGAATGTCATCACACAATCATTTCGGAAGCAGATACCAGTTCATGGCATACAATGGCATGGTTTGGGCTACAGCTTTGATGATGATTTATTTCTACAACACTGAGTACTTTTGATTTCCAACCAAGTAATTTGTTGGAGAATTTTTCTTTTGGAAAAATTTCAATTAGCACCCCTGAACTTTAGGCTAAAATCAGTCACATACCTCATCTTTTTTTAATCAGTTTCATACCTAAACTTTTAAAATGACATTAATCTCAAGCAAAATTTTAATCTCATGCTAAACATGACGTCATTCGCTGATATGGAGTAGACAAGGTTGGCCCACATTTCAGCTAAAACCTCATAAAAAGAGGCATAATAGTTAATTAAACTAATGCCTCAAAAATTTAACAAAACATTCCTTAAACAACAATTAATTCTCAAAAATTTCTTAAAAAGTGGATCAAAACTTTAAAATTTTCAGAATATATATGAAGAGAACTAGCAAAACCAAAAAATTTCTAGAAATCTTGTTCACTAACGACCAAATATTACTACATCAAACAACAATTTCCCAAAAAATTATAAAAATGGATCAAGACACCACCAAACAATTAATAAGAAAAACATCTGCAACCAATTAATAGGAATCCATATCAGTAACAAGGGTTGTTTTCGTCATTTCTACCCAAATTAGTGTTTTAAGGGACAACATTGTCTGCTCTACATCAGTGCATGACGTCATGTTTAGCATGATATTCAAATTTTGGTCTAGATTGATGTCATTTTGAAAGTTTAGGTATGAAACTGATTAAAAAAAGATGAGGTATGTGACTGATTTTAGACCTAAAGTTCATGGGTGTAAACTAAAATTTTCCATTTCTTTAATATAGGCAAAGATATTGAAAAATAAGCAAGTCAAGTAATTAATAAAATAATCTCAATACTTTAGAAAAATAAAACTGCACAAAAACAAAACAATAGAAAAACAAACAAGAATTTTGATATCAAATTTTCTCATAGAAAAATCAAAATTGAGGAATACACATTACCTATTGCGATACTAAACTGTCGAAAAATCCGTTTGATCACCGCAGAATAATAGTAGGATATATAGGATTAGAGGAGGACTTGAGAAATTGAGAATGAGTTCGATGGAAGAGAGCAACCATTGAAACCTCAAATTTATAGGAAATTTTTTTACTTTGGATTGAGAAAAAGATTGGGTAATAATTGCAGTGCGTCAATGGTGTGTAGATCAAAGAGAAGAAAAAGAAACCGCGAATAAGGAGGAGGAACGATGCCAAATAAACTTTTTTTCTGCTTTGGCAGGCTGACAGTTATATATATGTAATTAATAAACATAATTAAATAATTTTTAATATATATTACTCCATATATAGAACTTTGGTGCCCTCTCTATTTCTGTGGTTTGGGTCGTTGCCACGCCCGCCCATAGGCAGGGCCGGCCTACCTTTCACTAAAGTGAGTGAATATCCTGTGAGAACGAATCTAAGATGCAGGGTAAACATAATTTTCTGGTTTTGATTATGCAAAAAAGAACATATAGAATTTCATGAAGGTTCTCAGTTGGTGGAGTTCTAATTTCACAATTTTCGTAGTGAAAACAAACACATTGTTCAATTAGCTTAAACAATGTCATGACTTTCTTGTGCTTTGTGTTGCCTAGAAATTGTGATGTTTCTGTTTATAGACATTGTATATATTGATGATGAATATAAATTTTGTGCTTATATTGATTGTTCTTTGTTTACTTTTATGCTTATAGACAGCTGCAAATACAATCAAGAAGATATTGATCAGGTGAGAAATGAGTGGGCAGACTTTGCGATCAAGAAGTATGTGAAAAAGAGCCGTGATTGAGGTAGCATCCTCATGTTCAAAGAAAAACATCTTTTTTGTGCTGGTACAATATTAATGCATGATATGTGGCATGCTTTTGAAACAATTGATATAATGTATTTACTAGCTATTGATGTCCCGTTGATGAGCATGTATTTGAATGCTTTGCTTATTTTTAATGGCTGTAAAGATGATAGGCATATGCTTTAGATGTCACATTTATGTTAAAATGTATCGAATGCTTTATATCATATTTTGGCGAATGATTTATATCATATTTTGGCAAATGCTTTATATCAAACCAAGGGACACTTTCGGTCTGCATGTGGAATGAATTGGGACGAAACAAACCAAGGGACACTTGGTGATAATCTAATCAAAACTTTTCGATGTCGAGATAAGCCCAAACCGGGTGAAGAGAAGAAACTCAAATCGGGCCCATGAGAACTCTGGGTGAGAGATAGAAACCAGGAGAAATGGAGAAGTAATTGGAGAGGGACCCACTCTAATACCGTGTTGAACGGTGACAAGTGTGGCCCATGGATCATCTGTGTATCGATATTATGCTAACTTAACCACATTTAAGGTGTTACGTTTTAATCACAAAAGACCTCAGTACAATCAGGAATGATCCGCATACCCACTTATGAATTATATTTTATTTGTTACTTTTCTAATGTGTGATATCTATTACTCTCCAATACTTACAATAAGAAGCATCTCTACACGTGTCAGCATTTGTCGATAAAATCTACCGAGAGTTACACAACAATATTTGACAAATAACTATCGTGTGATTCTCGACATATTTCATCGATAGCTGTCGAGACGTAGCTCGGCATCTGTTGATGAAATCAGTCGAATCACACAATAATATTTGAAAAATAGAAATTGTGAGATTCTTGGCAGATTTCATCGACGTATGTCGACAGCTGCCGAGAAGCATCTCGGCATGTGTCGGCAGGTATCGATGAAATCTGCCGAGTCACACAACAATGACAAATAATTGATGTGTGACTCTCGGAAGATTTTATCGACATATGTCAACTGTTGCCGAGACGCATCTCGGCATGTGTCGCCAGCTGTCGATTAAATCTATCGAATGTCACACGCTTGTTTGTATTAAGGGTGGGAATAAATCTGTTTTTCAATCGAAAACCAATTGAAAACCGAAAAAAAATCATCTTAAAAACAGGGCTAGATAACCACACCGATTAAACCGGGTCAAAAATAGTGTAAACCGGTCTGAACTGGATTAGTTCCAGTTTAGCTTGAAAACGTTTCTGAATTAATCGAATTTTTATATTCTTTTCTTTGCAACAGTCGACATGTGTCGATGAAATATGTCGATAATCACACAACCATGGTTCTAAAAATCGGCATAGATGGCCGACTAGTCGGTAGTCGGCTGGTCACCGAGGCGAATTTGGTCTAGTCGGCCGGGAGAAAAAATATATGTTATTGTATGTTTTAAAAATAAAAATTAATCTAAAAATTAAAATCTGAATACTCCCTTAATTACTCATCTACTTCTTAGTCCTCGACAGACTAACGACTTTTAGAACCTTACACACAACAATTATTTATTAAATATTGTTGTGTGACTCAACAATTAGGTGTCACGGATTCTGCCAAGCAGAAAAGCCAATTTGTATCACTAATTAGATAAAATAATCATTAATCAAAAAACACACACACAGTATACAAAATATATATATATATATGGTCAAAATGAAAGCTTTTTTTACTCTAATAGGAGGCTATTGTTGTGCCAGAATCCTAACTTAAAGTCAAAGAGCTAAAAATAGTAGGCTTGCAAGGCTAGGAAATCAATTTCAAGTAGAAATTTTGTGGGGCTTCACTATTTTTCAGCTGGTGATCCAGGGCAAATATATGTTTTATGTGGGCAAAGATGCATCAGGGAGAGTTAATGTGAAGAGTTTCTCTGCTAAATACTTGTTGATAAGTTAATGTGGGCACAGGCCCTCACCTAGCTCCGCCATCATATGGCTCCTAAACGGTGAATTACTTACGCCACCTAGATCTTGATTGAGTTGATTCTAGTAGTTAATGGTACATTGCAACTTATAGTTTGAGTGTTGAAGGAAATGATCATCACATAATCAGCGAGATGGAGGTTAGCTAATAGTTTTCTATTGCAGCTAGGATGTTGTGACACCATAGTCTTATCACAAAAAGCTAGACTTGTAACTGTACATAGAATCCTAAGGTATGTAGGGTTTTGAAACAGAGTGTATATATAAGTTGTAACATAGCCTTGATTGAATAAGAAACAACAGCCTTCTTCGGCCTCAGTTTTCTTCATGGTACCAGAGAGACACCGATCCTAAAACACCATAAATCACAAAAGCGTGATCTTCAAATCCCAAATATGACCGGCGCAGAAACAGAATGATATCAAGTCTAATACTTCTGACTCGAACGCACAGAATCCATGGGATAACACCAGCCACACTCTTCACCTACACCACTCGGACCAACCGGGCACTGTTCTTGTCACACAGGCCCTAATGGAGGACAACTTCGCCGACTGGTTGCAATCCATTAGCGATGCCCTGAAAATCAAAAACAAATTAGGGTTTGTTCGCGAGTCTCAAACCAAACCTAGCATCAATGAGGAAGAATTGCAGCGGTAGGAACGCTGCGACACCCTTATGAAGACATGGCTCGTTGCAGCAATGTCCAGGAAAATTGTGAGTAGCGTCCGACACTACAAGACTGCAAGAGATGTATGGGTTGAGTTGTCTGAGAGATTCTTACAGACGAACACCGTCCAGCTGTTCAACATAGAGCATACTATTCATGACTGCAATCAAGGCACATAATCTGTAACGAGTTTTTACACAAGGTTAAAGGCTTTTAGGACGATAGAGATGCTCTTTGCAATGTCTCACCTTGTAATTGTGCGCTTGTAGAGTATGTGAAAAACCACAAGATAGTGAAATTTTTCATGCGATTGAACGATAGCTATGAAATCCTTCGTAACAACATCATCGCAAATGATCCATTGCCAACCGCTAACAGGGCCTATTCCATGGCTTTACGGCATGAGAAACAAGCAGCAGCTTCGAACAACAGCAAGAAGGAGCTGCTTTCTCGGTCAAGTAAAACCACCGAGATGAAGAAGAGTTCAGTGAACGTGATGTTTGATCCAATGAGCGTGAAGTCAAATGTGAAAATTGTGGGAAGAAACACCAAACCAAAAATTATCGCCAACATCTCAAATGTACCTATTGTAACTAGAGAGGTCACACTATTGAGAATTGACACACAAGAAAGAGAAATGAGGATAGAAGAAACTGAAGCAATCATGTTGATTCCAATGACATATCCGAGTCCGACATCAGCTTCCCCTTCTCCAAAGAAGTATGTGGCAAAATTGTCAAGTTACTAAGCCAACACAAAGATTCAGCAGCCAACAATGTCGGTAACAGACCTCATTTTGATAATTTTTCAAGTAAAGCCTTCAAATTTTCGAACAACAATAGTGTTTGGATATTGGATAGTGGAGCCACTGATCATATCGTTTGTCAACCTAATTTTCTACACAAAATCAATTCGTTCAGTTACCTGATGGCACAAAAGCACAAAATCTGGCGACCCGAATAATAGAGGGTCGCTTGACCATCTCTATTCGGAGAGGGACCATGCTAGCTAGCAATATATATATATATATATATATATATATATATATATACTTGTAAATCCTCAAGGTGAATTAAATCAAAATCAACCATGACTTTTTCTCCAAACATTTGGATTTAAAACTTTCTCAAGTATCTGAAACCGATGGAATCTGGCGACCCCATGACTTTTTCTCGAAACATTTGGATTTAAAACTTTCTCAGGTATCTGAAACCGATGGAATCTGGTGACCTAAATAATATATTGCTAGGGTTTGTACGCTCAGTCCCGACGAGAATAATGTAGCTCTAAACAGGCGGAATCTAGAGACCCGAATAATATATAACTAGGGTTCGTACACTTGGTCCCGACGAGAATAATATAGCTATAAACCGGCGAAATCTGGCGACCCGAATAATATATAGCTAGGGTCTGTACGCTCGGTCCCGGCTAGAATAATATATTTCTAAACTGGTAGAATCTGGCGACCCGAATAATATATAACTAGGGTCCGTACGCTCGGTCCCGGTGAGAATAATATAGCTCTAAACCGACGAAATCTGGCGACCTAAATAACATATAGCTAGGGTCCGTACGTTCGGTCCCAGTGAGAATAATATAGCTCTAATCAGGTGAAATTTGACGACCCGAATAATATATAGCAATTCTTGCCACAAACCATATTTATAAATATAATCGAATAAACACAATTCAGAAAATTATTTGATTACCCACAATCCTCTGGTCTGAGGGTTTGAACCTAAGCTCTGATACCATTTGTCACGCCCCAACCCAATTCGGCCTTAATGACAGTTTGGTAATTATGCTAAGCTGTAAGGGGCATTTCTAGAATTTCAGTCTCAGTAGCATCCTTGTAATTAACCCTAACTGATAGGGGCAGTTCTGATATTTCACACTCACAATAAATTGTAAAATACCAGATCTACCGCGATAAAAACCTAGGGATTTACCCACTTTCACCTAGAACTACCCCAGCCGGCCTACCAACCGGTTTTGACCCCTTTTCTAGCCACTTATGTACCCTATCTGATCAACAACAACAACTATACAACAACAATCCAATGGAGGGAAAAACATGGAGAGGATGGAGGGACTACCTCTTGGTTCCCGTCTAGGGAACCTTCATGAACCATCGACAGAAAAATGCAGCACCTCCATCTCTTCCATTCTCTCTCACCGCTGCTCCTCTGGGAAAATTAAGGACACATAGAGGCACGCCGAGCTGAGGCAAAGCTGTGAACACCGGCCACTCTCGCCGTCATGGCCTGAATCAGAAAAACCCCGATCAAATCCTAAAATCTATTTTCCTTCAATCCTCTGTCAACAACACTCAACGAAAAAAATGACCATAGAGAGGTTGGGGAAGACGAGACGAAGCCGTGGCCACCTCTAGTACTCTGAGAGGTGGCCTGATAGCGACGCTCTGCCGTGAAGGCGATCTGAGCAGAGAAAAGAAAGAGAGAATCAGAGGAGAGTGTCTGACCCCAATCAACACTCTCTTCTTTCTTTTATACACGGATCGACGACCCAGATCAATCCCCTACTTGATCTGACGGCCTATATTTAAAGGATAAATATTATTTACCAATAATAAATGTAAGTTACCCGAAATGTAACTAAAAGTTACCAGAAACAGTAATTAAAAATTACTGTAATCTTCAATAATTCACAGAAAATAGATCGTTGCTCTGGAAAATAATCCGGACATACCGGCTAGTTCGTAATGTCGTGTACTACGATTTTGGAATATTAAATCCACTATTTACCATTTCTGGAAAACTCAAAAATAAACTCGAGTCATAACTTATAATACTGATGAACGCTGTCAAAAGTCTATGGTAACACTTACAACCCATAAATACATAATTATTTGGTTCGGGTCGTGACATAGACAGGCCTTAACATGGCACCTACGTCTTGGTCACCCCTCTACCCGAGTTTTTCCTTTATTTCTTTTGCTAGCAAATAAAACATGCGATGCAAATAGTTGTTCCATTTGCCCTTTAGCCAAACATACCAGATGTATTTTTCCCTTGAGTTTAATTTCTAATCACAAAACCTTTGATTTAATTCATGTTGACATTTGGGGAGGTTATCATGAACCCTCACTTTCTGGAGCAAAGTATTTTTTAACTATCGTTGATGATTTTACTCGGTGCACATGGGTTTATTTAATGATTCAAAAATCGGAGGCTCGTCCACTTTTGATCACTTGTATTCACCTTGTTGAAAATTAGTTTGATACAATATTAATGGTCAAAATTGTTTGTAGTGACAATGACCCTGAATTCAATCTCAAAAACTTTTATTCCTCCAAGGGCATTGTACATCAAACTAGTTGCGTCAACACATCACAACAAAATGATGTTGTTGAACGTAAGTATCGACATTTGTTGAGTATGGCTAGAGATTTATTATTTCAAGCACATCTTCCTAAACCATTCTAGGGAAATGCCCTCCTCAAAGCATGCTATTTGATCAACCGCACTCCTACGCCTCTCCTCAAAGGTCTTACCCCTTTAGAAAATTGTTCCACATTGCACCCAAATATGATCATTTAAAGGTTTTTGGATATCTCTGCTTTGCATCGACTCATCATCTTAAACCCACCAAATTTGATGCTCGGGATACTCGATGGTTTTTCCTAGGTTATCCGAATGGTCAGAAAGGTTATAAACTTCTTGATATCGATCAAGAACGGGTCATTGTCTCACGGGATGTTATGTTTTATGAAAAACACTTTCCCTATGCCGATTCTACCTCCTCAGATTTCGAGTCCAACACCTAGTCCACCTAGGAGTCATAGTCCGCCTCCATCTAACCAAGTTTCTGATCATATGGGTAGTGATAGGGTTCCTGCTTTGGGTCAAACACAAACACCTTCAGTCGCTAGTATTCCCATTCAACACATTCATACTAGTGACATACCTCCAGACAATGACAATCTGCCTCAAGAGTCTGATCAAATACGACATGCTGGGTCTTTAGTTGATCTGATATCTACAAGGGACTTACGAGATATCCCACAGGTCCCATCTTCTGTTGAAGACAGGGATATAACTATACCTTTTCATCCTTTATTCACACCAACAGCTTCCGCTCCTACACCCTCACCACCCTTGCATGTCACTCTGCCGCGTTAGTCTTCTCATCCTACGCAAACTCCAAATTTTCTGCATGACTACCATGTTGAGGCAGCTTTTTCCTCTAGTCACCTACCAACATCTTCTTCGGGTTCAGGTACTTCCCACTCTATCTCATAAGTTCTCTCTTATAATCGATTATCTCCTTCTCACAGAGCTTTCACTATTAATCTCACCCTCCACAAGAAGCCTTACACTTATGAACAGGCTATGAAACATCAAGTATGGTGAGATGCCCTTCAATAGAACTGTACTTGGAGTTTTGTCCCTCTTTTAGCACACAAACGTCTTATCGAATGTAAATGGGTTTATAAAATCAAGCTTAATCCAGATGGTTCAGTTGAATGATATAAAGCTAGACTTGTTGCCAAAGGATATAGAGACATTTGCTCATGTTGCCAAGCTCACCACAGTGCGCCTTCTTCTCAGTCTTGCCGCCTTCTGTAATTGGTATATCCATCAGCTTGACGTCAACAATGCCTTCTTATATGGTAACCTTGAAGAAGAAGTGTGCATGAAACTACTTCCCAGTTTTAGTCGAAAGAGGAGCATAGAGGTTGTCAGTTACATAAAAGCTTGTATGGCATCAAACAGGCATCGAGACAGTGGTTTATTAAACTGTCCTTGGCACTTAAGGCAGCAAGATTCACACAAAGCAAGTCAGACTAGTCATTATTCGTCCAAAACCGAAATGGCAAGTTTACAGTACTCTTGGTTTATGTGGATGATGTAATATTAACTAGCAACAGTCTTGAAGAAATTGCATTTATCAAAGAATCCCTCTCGATGGTTCAAGCTCAAGGATCTTGGTAACCTGAAATATTTCTTGGGAATTGATGTGGCACGGTCAAGATAAGGCATAGCTCTCTCACAAAAAAAGTATGCATTGGAGATACTTGAAGATGTGGGATTTCTTGCTGCTAAACCATCTAGATTTCCAGTAGATCAGAACCTGGCACTTACGCAAACAAGGGGAGAGTTGCTATCTGATCCATCATAGTATAGAAGACTTGTTGGGAGGATGATCTATTTAACTATTACTAGACCGGACTTGACCTATGCAGTTTATATCTTGTGTTAGTTCATGGACAAACCTCGCCAACCCCACCTTGATGCAGCCTATCATGTATTGAGATATGTGAAGAACACTCCAGGCCAAGGTATTCTTCTACCTTCTACAAGAAAACTCGAGTAGACAACTTTCTGTGACGCTGATTGGGCACGCTGCAATGATACGAGAATGTCCATTACAGGTTACTTTGTTATGTTTGGACATGCACCTATATCATGGAGAACGAAGAAGCAAAGCACAATTTCACGTTCTAGCGTCGAAGCTGAGTATCAATCCATGGCATCCACATGCTGTGAAGTTATATGGCTTAGAAACATGTTAGATGACTTGCACGTCAAACAAGTATGGCCTACAAGATTATTCTGTGATAATCAAGCTGCTATCCACATATCTGCTAATTCAGTATTCCATGAGAGGACGAAGCACATTGAAATGTCATGTTGCTCGTGAGAAGATGCAACATGGAGTGAACAAAGCTGCACATGTAAGTACTAAAGAGCAACCTGCAAATTTTTTCATGAAACCCTTGAGTTCAGTTTAGTTTGAGATCCTTCTTAACAAGCTAGGTGTAGTCAACATACACACTAATTTGAGGGAGAGTGTTGAAGGAAAGGATCATCATAGAATCACCGAGATAAAGACTAGCTAATAGTTTCTTATTGTAGGTAGGATGTTGTGACACCAAAGCCTTATCACAGAAGGCTAGACTTGTAGGGTTTTAAAACAGAGTGTATATATAAGTTGTAACATAACCGTGATTGAATAAGAAACAACAGCCTTCTTCTGACTTCTTTCAACTAAAAAAGAAAATTATGGCAATGCCAATACTCAAGATCATGTTCTATGTCCGTTTACTGGATTGTTATGGGGCAACAGAATGTGCCCTAATCCTTACATGAGTAGGATTTCAACTTATGGACCCATAACACTGGCAAGACCAACAAGATTAAAGTTAACCAGTTGAAAGCTATTAAATTGTTGACGCTTCTGCTCCATATGGCCTCTCCATGTCTCGCAGAAACTCCCCTCTGACGTTGTGCGCATCAGCAGCTGCCTCCCTCACCAACCCTGCCTTTCCCATGATGGACCAGATGTGCTCGGAGACACACTCTTGGATTGTTTCCTTGGAAACTTCTGAGATATTGGCATGCGGGGGCAGGTCCTTGCGCATCATTCTGATCACAGTGGATATCGGCATGAAACGCTCTTGCTCTCGCACGGTGCACTAGTTATTACAATAGCAGCAGCAACACCATTGTTGCCGCTGTACGGCATAATGCAATTGCCGAATGGGGTTTCAATTGTCAAACTGAAACTGCGAATATGCACCCTTCCGTCCGGCAACAGTTGCCTTCCTTCAAATCTGAACCGTTGTGTAATGAATCAAGCGACGCGACTGTACCATACATGCGAAAGGGTACATGCAGACTGAGATTGCATGCATGCCTAACCAGCCAAACGTTGTAACCCTACACCAAAAGGTACCATGAACCTTAAATATACACCAACGTCGTCCATGGAGTTCCTCACCCCGTCCCTGCGAGCCTCGATTCGCATCTTACTCTGGAAACACATATATTGCCATTTCAAGTTGGAAGGATCGATACCATTGCCATGTTGGAAGTTTTTCTGCTGATAGTTGCGGGCATCTTGTTCGTGCCTCTGGGGATGGGGGATGTGCATGCTCCCTCCTTCGCTTTACTGATCTGCATTCCTCTCTTTTTGGTGACGATTTTCTTTGTGCTTCATCAGGCATCGAAATGATCGAAATCTATCTCTTGTACTAGTATAAATTGTCCAGTTATGGTGGTTTACGTTGATGTATGTATGTCATTGACGTAATCATCATCAACTGTGCAAGTATCAAATAAAAGAATAAATGAGGATTTACAATAACTACTCTCGCTATTGCTACATTCATCTACTTTGGCTATCTACTTCTCGAAAAAATCTACTTTGGTTATCTTGATCTTGGTTACAAGGTGATGTGTACTCAAATCGTGGCTGGCCATCTGTGAATGAATGAATAATCATGGTTTTGATTCACTGGCACTTTATACATATATAGTTTGAATTTTATACAACTTAGATTTCGTTGCCTTGCCGTTAACAAACCAAAGCGACGACTTATTCAGACTTTTTCAATGAGTTCAGAGAAATGATACAGGAACTCTCAAATTTTATGTTTTAACCAATTTGACAGGACACGAGCAATGTAAACATGGCTTGGCTGGAAGCCTGGAAATCGTGGTATGGACTGTGACTTAAGAGGCGTATTGGGTACAGCCATGCAGTGAGTTCAGGAACAGGGGAAGAAGCTTAATTTAACAAACTTAAGCATTACAACCGGGAATGAACAATAGTGGTTACAACAGCGCTAAATCCACTATATCCTACTATTGATGTTACATACTAGTATGCATATCACTAAGAATGCTTAATAGGAGCTAGGAAGGTCCAATCTCTAAATGTATTCTTCGCCATATTCCAAATATTTTGTTCCAAATGTCATATGCCTTCCACATATATGGTACCCAAAGGCAGTACCATTTACCTGTTGGAACAAGTGCAGTATATAATGTCAAACCTATAGATTTCTAAGACACTTACCACAAGACAACAAACTGCTTACCATAGTTTTGGCGCACAGTGGTGAACTTGTAAATGGCTTTAATTAGGGAACCGTATCTCATATGCTTTAGTTGACCCATGTGTCTGCATCACAAGTATGAGATAGAACCAGTTCAAGAAAAAATCATGCCAAAAAAATAGCCACAAAGACTAGACAAATATATAACTCATACAATCACAGTAAAACAAAACTAAGCAAAACAACGCAACTAGACCATGTCGACAGTTTGAGATAAATATACTACTCATCAACAAATGTGACCTCAAGAGTACTCACACAATCTCAGTATATCGCATTCTCCATGCAGGAAAGCCAAGGTGGCATCTTGCAGGCCCATAAACTAATAGGAGGTCAGGGTCCGGCCCCCTGCGACCTAAAATGACAATACAAAACACCCAGAGGTTTAGCAGAACTGTAAAAGTAATTCATAGTAAACCACTGATGCATCTGTCAGTAAACTAACCAATAGCTCTAAGTGCATCATCCATGTGAGGTTCTGTAAAGATTTTCTCTTCATGATGACCAGGTAGTGTAGCCAATTTTAAATACTTCACAAAGAGCAAGTTAGCTGCTTTGGTTATAGTTTCTTTTCCATCAGAGAATGAAGAGAATTCTATAAACATGCGTTTTTGGTCAACAAAGCTTTCATCTTTATAACCTTCCTGCACATGATAAGTAAGGGTATTAAGGTGGGTCAACACATTTTAATCATCATCAGTACAAGTACGATAAGTACACAATTATATATACGCATATCAATGGAGGATCAAGAGAGGATCTCCTTGCATTAAGAAATTTGAAGATTTTCACAATTTTACACTAGTATACTTTCATGTATTTGTGACAACATGAAATTCCTCCAAGTGTGCAAGTATTTTGGTTATTGTTTGTGTTGAACTGGAGAAAAAGTAAAGGATTAGAACACATACCTCAAATACTGTTGCATTTTTCAGTTTTGTCAAGATGACCTAAAATGACAATACAAAACACCCAGAGGTTTAGCAGAACTGTAAAAGTAATTCATAGTAAACCACTGATGCATCTGTCAGTAAACTAACCAATAGCTCTAAGTGCATCATCCATGTGAGGTTCTGTAAAGATTTTCTCTTCATGATGACCAGGTAGTGTAGCCAATTTTAAATACTTCACAAAGAGCAAGTTAGCTGCTTTGGTTATAGTTTCTTTTCCATCAGAGAATGAAGAGAATTCTATAAACATGCGTTTTTGGTCAACAAAGCTTTCATCTTTATAACCTTCCTGCACATGATAAGTAAGGGTATTAAGGTGGGTCAACACATTTTAATCATCATCAGTACAAGTACGATAAGTACACAATTATATATACGCATATCAATGGAGGATCAAGAGAGAATCTCCTTGCATTAAGAAATTTGAAGATTTTCACAATTTTACACTAGTATACTTTCATGTATTTGTGACAACATGAAATTCCTCCAAGTGTGCAAGTATTTTGGTTATTGTTTGTGTTGAACTGGAGAAAAAGTAAAGGATTAGAACACATACCTCAAATACTGTTGCATTTTTCAGTTTTGTCAAGATGACCTCTTTTGATTTCTTCAACACTCCTATAATACATAAAGTAAAACAATTGTAAAAGGATTGTATTGTATATATATGTCAGATTGTTACATGACAATCGGAAAAGAAGGGCTACCATCAAAGTTAGTCTAAAATGACACCGGTACCTTCTGTGTCGTAGAGGCACATATGTTTCACACCAATAGCTTCTAGCCACTGCAGAAGCTCAATAACTTTTGAAGTTTTGTATGCCTCTTCACTTTCAATTACAATTGCCAGGTACCTTAGTTTATCTACATTGAGGGCTTTAAACCTCTTGAGTACTCCACCGGAAATAAGATAGCTCTCAAGCACATAAGCCAACTGCAACATGAAGTACCATAGTCTGACAAACAGATGCAGAAGATGCCAGAGGAGCAGTAGACCAAGATTGCCGGTCTGAAAGAACCCAGGATCAGCATTAAAATATAGGTTTAATTAAGGTAAAGGCATATGAAAGAATGAAGATGAATCAGCATATTCATCGAAGAATTATAATTTGTCTTAGATAGCTATAACGGGTCTGAATGACAATCCAATATGCACCTTAAAAGCACATTTTCTTTTCAGCTTACAAATTATCTAAAGTTAATGTTTCAGAAGAAACAGAACTTATTCAAATGAATGCTAAGAAAGGAATCAACAGAATGTAAACTAAAAAAACTCCTAGAAACACCAAGCAAAGACTGAAATACCCAACTTATAATCTATCTTCCATTATTCGTAACTGGAAGCTGCTGTGGAATAAGCCATAAGCTCTAATTTAGCATTAACAGATGAGCAGTTAAGACTCTAGCCCAAGCTTCCCACGAGGACTCCTTGGCTACCTCCTTGTACCTTTTTTTCATTCAAAAGCTCTTTCATTCCTTAAAACGAGATGAAACACCAAGAATCTGAGCAACAAAGTTAAATAAGTGCTACATTGCATCCAAGTGAGTAGCTGAAAACGAGCTACTCCTAAATTGTAGAAAACAAAGCCCAAAAAGTTGCCCCCAAAATGACCCAAAGCACCTTCATTATAGCACATCTATCCAGAACTCATTCCTTGTTTCCTCCTAAAAATTAATAAATTAAAAAATTGTTCCTACTCATAACTGGTCAATGTAGATGGATCCAGGACCAAATCACAAGTTTTGTCTTCCCATAAAAGACACAAGATTTATTGAAGAATAAGAATGACACAAAAGGAAAGTGGACAATAGGTCCAGAAAAGAATAGTCCTGCACAACAAAGCCCCAAACAAATAACACCTGCAATAAGACTGCGAAAACACACCTATGAGGGCTTCATTTCTCTCCATCAAGCTCACTAACAAACCAATTTTATCTGATGTTTGACAAACCACTACCGAATGGTAATATCTTCTTCCTCTCCACTTGTTGTCAAAGGAAACTTCTAACTAACTTCCCAACTGTTTTAGCTATTCCATGTGGGATTCAAAAAGGAATAATATATGTTAAAAAAATTAAAAAAAAACTCTACACAAAACTGGTAGGAATAAACCCTCGGGAGAAAGGTTTTTTCCCCACCCTTCTTACTCTGAGCATCTTCTCCACCACCACATACCAAACACACAAACAATGATCTCCTTGCTTTATTCAACATCAGACCAGAAACAATAATAATAACTAATGATATACAACATAAATAACAAATCACTTAATTCCTCACCATCCCCAGTAAGGAAAAAAAATCCTATCATCCTCCAACTCTAGATGACAAAATTCATCCAACATAACTACACTAAAATTCTATCCGAAAATACTGCTTCAAAGATACCGTCTTCATAGACAACAAGTTATTAGGATGGTGATCTGGTGTAGAAAACAATATCCAAGAAACCGACTTTCTTGATGTCAATTCCGAAGAACCATATTAAACTGCTCAGACGGTCTAAGAACAAGGTTCGGCGGAGTAGCCAATAAAAAGTGCAGCACTTTCTAATCAACAAACAAATATATACTTATGAGAAAACTAGAGCGTGTTCAGGGTATCAAATCCTAACTATATTTCGATGAAATAAAAGTAACAAACTTTATTAAGATTCAAAACTTTAAACAACTATTAATTGAACAAGTAATCTTTACTTCTAAAGCACTTACTTGAGAAGCAAAAACGGTTGCCCTCTGCATTTCAATCTTCAAATCCATCACAGCTGAAACAAAACGAAACACAAAGCAGAACAATCAATATAAACCCAACAAAAATCCAATAACCCAATTGAAAGAGAATCACCATACCCAATAAAGCAACTAAGAAACTAACCTCAAATAGCTAAGAGAGAATTCAGTGAGTTTTTGAGTGAGCAAAGAGGAGCAAAGCCATTGTATAAATAGGCTCAAGTGAAACGTTATATTGTGTACGAGAATTTGTGGTGAGCGGGCAGATGATGTAGTTGTGGTCGATGCAATTGGGTTCACGAAAATTTGTGTTTGGTTTTTTTGGTGTCCAGGTTAAATGTGTACTGCTGAGAATTTGATAAGGAATAGGGGACAAAAATCAGATAAAATAATGGGCAACAGAAAATGTGATGGAGCACTTTCTGTAGAAGAAAGAATGCGAAGCAGAGGCAATGATAGTGTGACCCTTTGAATCGGCTCCTTTATAACGTGGAAGTGTTGACAAATCGAAATAATCATCTCATTTTATATTCTATTTATATATAAATGTGATTAGAAACCAAAATTACAATAATTATAATAATAATAATAATAATAATAATAATAATTAATTGATAACTGATTGAGTAATTATATCCGTTAATCGTTAATTACATAATCAACTATTCGTCAGTTACTTTGATAAAGACACACAAGGTATTTTTTCTTTAACAGCAAGCCTTTTCTTTTCTTTCTTTTGATATCTTTATTTAAGGGTGGGCATCGGAACCCAAAAACACGAAAACCCGGCCCGAAAAACCTAAATAAACCCGAAGCCCTAAACTCGATTCGGTCCAAAACCTGGTCCGCTCTCTAAAAAACTGGTTCGGGTTCGGGCTTGAAAATTAAAAGGACCGAAAGCCCGGCCCGACCCGTTATAATTCAATTAACCATTTTAATGATTTTAATTAACTATTTTAATTATCGTTCTCTAAAAAACCGGTTCGGGTTCGGGCTTGGTTTCTATCAAACTTGTAGAGTTCTAATCTTTATTTAATTATTTTAGAACTTGTACATGTTTAATAGCACTACAAAAAAAGCTATTGGGCGACGAAGAGAGCCGAAACAGGGCAACGAAAGCAAATTTCGTCCCCTAAGAGGAACTTTAGGCGACGAAAATATGTTTCGTCGCCTAAGAGCCAAAAATCGTCGCCTAAGGTAAAATTTAAAGCGACGAAAACTGAAATCGTCGCCTAAGGTCCAGTCTTGAGCGACGACAGGAAGTTTCGACGCCTAAAAGGATCATTCTCAGGCGACGACAAATATGTCGTCGCCTAAGGTCCGAAAACTTTGGGCGACGACGTCCTTTCGTCGCCTAAGAGTGACCCTCTTAGGCGACGATTTTTTTTAACTTTAGGTGACGAATTTTTCGGTTTCGTCGCCTAAGAGTCCTTATATTTCCAAATCTGGACAGCAGCTCACTCGGAGAAAAAAAAGGAAAGAAAATTTCGGGTGTTGTCGAAATCTATCCATACTCAGTTTGTGGAGTTATATATAGGTACGTATATGTACGTGTATATATGTTGTTTTTGAGTTTTATTTGAGTTGAATTGATAGATTTTGAATTTTGTTTGAATTGATAAATTGATAGATTTTGAATGTGTGATTTAGTTGATCGATTAATCTGTCCTAAAGGAGTTGCCAACAAAATTTATATTATGATGCTGCCACTATTCAGGTTTCTCGGCATTTGTAACATTTTTAGTTTCCATGCATCAAATGTGTCTAAATTCAGCTACACTATTCGAGCAAATCTTCTGCTTTGAGCATCATGTGGTATGATTTGAACTTCACTTCTGTGTGTCATGTTGTGCAGGGACCGTCTTAGATGTTTACAAGAATTGTATAAGATGGTGAATTTCTTCTAACCTAAAGAAGAGGACATCAATTGATAGAAGAAAATATAAAACTGCCTCAGGTAAGCTCTATTCCTATCCATGACTACCGAAACTGTCTTTTAAGGTTGCTAAGTCAATATATTGGAATAATGATAACCGAAAAGTTAAAGGAACTTGAGTTCTGTTTGGATATTGGATTAGAGACTAGCTCATGCAAGACAACAGTTGTGTCATTTTCTCAGGCAGAATTTAATGATGTTGTGATGTGGTGCTGAAGCATATTTCCGTCATGCAGACATAAAGGTATGCTGCTACCCTATTGATACCGGTTGTTTTGTCCCTCTATCCAAGTGTGGTGATGCATAGTATGATGTTTCCAGCTGTTGATGAAAAGGGTTAGATGCATTAACCAGAACTATGCAAACGAACTCCAAAAATTAAAGATATAAGCTAAAAATAAAGTAGTGAAAACAGCCAAGATGTTAGGATAGGCGTGCTCATCTATTTTAGTTCAGTTATTTAATTTTATTTAATTTAATTTAGATGTTATTTATTTTTTATTGCTTTGCTAACCTTCTATTGATTTCTTATAGTGCTTCAGATTGCAATAGAGTTTTTAGAAGAAGCTTGAGTTGTGGAAGCATTTGCTCGGGTAAATAATTATTTTTCTAAGATGCAACAACTTTTCTTTGTTTATATTCTCTTTTTGTTCCACTGTTCTTGGTTAGATAGTAATAGATACACGGACTTAAGCTTGCATTAGTTTTTAGATTTTGCTTTCATTATGACTGACATAATTATTTCATTTTTTCAGATCTTTTCTCCAGTTTTATTAATTTGAGGTTTTTTAGTTGCTTATTTGCTTTTATAATCTGAGGTTCATGGTCCTCATATATACATATATTTTTACAAAGATAATCTTTTTAATTGTTTTTAATGTGTAGAAATTTTCTATAGTATCTGAATGTTTGTCATACCTTTATTTTAATAAATATTTTACACTTTTAGATTAATAATATTTTACATTTTGATAATATATGTTCTAATTGTAGTAATTACTCTACCTACAACCTATGGATAATTCACAAGTATGACAACAAATTTGTCATCAGAGTGGTAAATCTTTATATTTTATCATTAGTCGTTTTATTACTAAAATAATCACCTATTTTATTGCAATTCAAAAAAATTGATGTAAAAGCGGTAACTTATGTTTTATTTTTAGTAATTAGCTCAGTTATTCTAATATACAAATTATAGACGACTTTAACAAATATGAAAATAAGTTTGTTGTCAGAGTGATAAATTTTTATATTTTTTTAATTAACCAACTAGTTAATACTATGACTATATATTTTACCACTACCTCTAACAAATGTTGTAAAATCAATACTTTTATTTAATTTACAATAATTATTGATCATAAACGAAAGTACTAGTTTATGGATAATATAACAAAGACAACAACAAATGTGTTGTCAATGTTGTAAACAATTATATTTTTGCCAATGATGAAATGATTACTACAATGATTACACATTTTACCACAACTCACAACTATTGATTTGAACGTTGTAATTTTTTTTTGCAATTTATAGTAATTAATTCAAAAACTATATCAAGAACTAATTATTTAAAATAGGATAATTAAGGTTCTCCTTGATAAAAGTTGTCCAAATATGGTATTTACATCTTTGACCACTTAATTACAATAACTACAATAAATATTGTCAAAAGTGGTAATTGTAGTTCACCAAACAGTAATTTACTTTTTAACAATATTTGTAACATGAATTTGAACAATATTACTTATTAATAAAGAATGTGTTATAAAAATGGTAAATTTAATTTTTTGAAAATAACACATGTCAATTTGTAATTGGATAACATCTTAATATTTTCAGTTTATTAAATAAAAAATAAAAATAAATAAATGTATGAGATACATCATGGTACCGTAGACGGCCCCTTAATGTGTATAGCTAATCTGTTTATACGTTGTATGATTGGGTGTGGCTATTACTGCTCCATTACATATGAAAATTGATCACTCTTATAACTAAAATTTATGACAATGTCCATTAGATTTTAACGAATTTCAAATAATTGCTTATAGGACAGGAATGTGATTAGTTTATTTCTACTGTGACAATTGATTAAATGATTATCAATTTTTATTTCAGTTAGGGTTTCTGAATTTTTATCTGGCAGTATTTTGAGTTAAGGTTTCCGATCTTGGTTTTTTATTCTCTTCGAGTTCTATAGGTTCACAAATTGCACAAACGTGTTACTTTCTGATCTAGCTGACAAAGCTTCTGAAGGAAAAGTGTTTTCTAAGTTGCGTTTAATCGATAAAAATATCACTATCGCGTTTCGTTCTTGAATTTTGCCTTCTTCTCACTATCAATTGGTACGTCTTCCAAATTGATCATCACCTGCTTTTTTTATCGGCCTTCAATTATGCACTATTGAGATTGAGATAGGATTTGCTGAGTTCTTAATTTGAATGTTTTCTTCATTTACAAGATCTTCACTTGCTTACAAATCAGTTGTCCTTATTTGGCTACAAATATTTATGGTCCAAATTCAGATTCCAACTCAATCAATAAGGGCATATGGCTTAAGCATCTTTGTTGCATATTTTTGGGATTGTCAAAGAGTGAAGTGGAGTTTCTGTCATACAGAGTGTTCAATAGAATTTATAGATTTGATAGGGCTCCATACAAAATTCACACAACTTTGATAGAATACTAACAGGATTTAAAAGAACTTTATTGTGAAAGGATAATCATAGAGTTTAGCTTCCAATTACTTTGTTGTGTTTGGAATTCGTTACAGCTGAACTATAAGACCAATCTTAATAAGCTGTTAGTTGGATTTTGCAGTCTTATCAACATTTTTCTGTCATTGCAGGTTCCCATTAAAGTTGATAGAATCAATTTATGTGCTAAAGTACTATGATCTTTTCCTTCTACTTGATTGAAGGGTATGTCTTTCTATGTGCTATAATCTCCAAATTGTTTGTATTATGATTCTTGGATTTAAGACATACAGTGTTGGAATTAGAGGGTTTAGTCTTCGATTTAATATTTGAGTTAGTGATTTTAGGAACATCGTTTTTTCGCATTAAGGGTTTTAGGGTACTTAAATTTTGGTGGGGGCAGTAATTAGTGCAATTCGGTCTTTGAGTGGGTAGATTTGAATTAGTTACTCCTGATGTTACAGTTAGAAGCAAATACGTAGGGGGTTTTCGAAAACAAATTGTCATTTTTCTGCTAATTGATTATGTAAGAGGTACTGGTTAAGTAAGTGAATGTTGTAATAGAATTGTTGTTAAATGCTTCCGAAAGGGAGTTTAGTGTTGGGAAACAGATGTAGACCGCACCTTAGAGACATAAATATTTGATTGTGGAGGGTTGAATGGTGAGCATAATAGAGATAAGTTATCTATGAGACTCAGCTTAGTTTTAATTAGACTCTTATTTTAGTTTTTTGAAGGATCTGAAATTAATGACTACTTGTTCCACAAGGGTCTTATCTTGAAGTCTTGAAGTGATATGGTTTGTTTTAGTTTTAGTTAGGCATATGGACTATGTGGGTTCTTTCAGGTGGTAAAACATAAAAGGATTGTTGCTTGCATTTTTATGTCTTATTCTCATACCTTTGTTGCTCAATGCATTTAAGCCTTACTATGTGATTTAAAATCTCATTATTACTGATATATATATATATATATGCAGTGATAGTAGATGTTATCACAACCCAAGTCTTCTTTTGCTTAATGCTTGATAATGTTCTTAGTAGTCATCATATGGACTACTGTTAATCTTGGACCGCAGAGAGATATATGATGATACTGTTAATCTTACTATTAATCTGTTGTCTTTTCAGTTCAGTATGATACTAACGTGATGATAAGACATGCTATAGTGGTAAGCGTCTTTTATATCCCTATGGAATAGTTTGTATCTGAGTATTATCTCTACCAATTTTTACTTTGAATCTTAAATATTATCTTATTTGTGTTCAGCAGTGTGTGTATATATATATATTTATTTATATATATTTTAAATCAACAATTTATATATATATATATATATATATATTTATTTATATATATTTTAAATCAACAATTTAGCTAAACCATTGCAGTAGATACCAAAGCAGGATGTTATACATAGAAGCATGTAGAAATCATTGTCTAGCTGTGGTATTTGTGAGTTTGTTTTGCCATGTCCTGGTCTATTTGTGACTTTGGATTTCATCCCCTAATACCAAGTAAATTAGAGTATCCCCTAAACTAATTGTTGGGTGTCAATCATAAATGAATGACATCACTATAGATATGTTCACATCACTATAGAAATGAGTTGATGATATTTTATGGGTTTCAGTGATAAATGAATGACACAGTTTTTACCCGCAGCAACGCCCGAGAAATTTGCCTAGTCTTTATATATTAAGCGGGCAGTGCTTTACTATTCACAAGTGGGCAGTGTTTTTTGTAACGACCCGAATTTTAGGATAACTAAAATCCCAAAACTCGAATTATGTTAACCTTACCGATAAGAAAAAACCTAATAAAGTCGCACTCCAAGAAATTTACTACCAAACCAATGACCACTACAAGCAGAGTTCCAACACCGACAAGTAGTTCTTAAGCCTTCACTCTGCAAATCGCTGAAATTCCCAAACCTTTAAGATCAAACCCTACAACATAGATTGGTGCACTAGGTTGTAAACAAATAAACCCGATAAGCTTTTCAACTCGTATGAGTAAATCTAAAGACAATCACGGCTTCATACCCCAAAGATACGAAAGTTTTAGAAATAAAAAAATTTAATAACAAAAAATAAAGATTACATAAAACAAGCATTCAATGCAGAAATAATTATAACAATAAAATTATACATTTCCTGCATAAAGATTAGTTCAGGAAAATGCACAGAAAATCATAAATCAAAACATGGAAATCCCGACAATTAAGGGTAGTTCCGGAATTACTCAAAATTACATAAAATCAAAACATAACAGAGAAAAAAATTAAATAAATAATAAAATCAAACACGCTCCACCTGAGTCAAACGTCACACTAGAAAAATTTATGCACGCCACAAAGAGGACATAACCTACCAAACCAGAATAGATCTCTTCGCCACTAAAGATGATCTAGACTGCAACACAGGAATAGATCTTTTTGCCACACAAGAGGATCTAAACCCCCACATAAACACGACAGATCTCTTAGCCACAAAGGAGGATTCGACCGCCACACAGGAAATAATAGATCCCTTCGCCACACAGGAAACAATAGATCCCTTCGCCACATAGGAGGATCTAGACGCCACACAAGTAAGAATACGGGTCGCTCTCCTGCAGCTAAAACACGTAGTACGCCACTAGGACACGAGTCCTCTGACTAATCACGAGGCACAACTACTCACTCAACTTCAGACACTGCACGAGTTCGAATACGCATTTCGATTCATCTAACTTCTCACCTGACACATATGCCGTGAGTCAACATCAACATCTCCACTAGTCCAACTTTTACTCCATATGCCGCGAGGCGCTCTGTTTTTTTATTTTCGGACCATGTAATACACGCGCCAGTAAAAACAAATAACGGACGAATAGAAGAGAGACACGTGGACTTACCATGACATATTTGTGCACCCAATAGTCAAGTGGATCTGGACCGCTAGATTTGATTCGAAAATTTGATCCAACGGCCAAGATTTAAAGACAACGGCTACTGATGAATTAAAACGGACAGATTCCAATTTTTGGGGAAATTAAACCTAAAATATTGCAAAAAAAATCCTAAAAATTGCAAATAACACCCTACAATCTTTATATAAATACTACATCAAATTCATTCACCTCTCACACCAATTTGTGCACAACAAATTTATTATCTCCTTCCATCTCCTCTCTCATTCTTTTGTATTTTTTGCTAGAAAAATATCCAATTGGCTTGCTTTCGAAGATTTGCAATTGTTTGTTTCTTATTGTCGTATTAGCGTTTGTCCTATCACCATTAACATGCAAAAGTCTGATAAATTGTGGGAAAAAGTATATGCCGATTTTTGCGAAAATTGGGAGATGACGCCTAATGAATCAAGGTTGGAGCCAAACCACGGTTTCTTCTCATTTTACTAAGTTGAAGCCGACTTTGAAAGCTTGAGTGCCTCTCTTGCTTATGCACGAAGGAATTCACAATCCGGCTCAAATTTACAAGATGAGGTAAGTGTTTATAATTTTGTCATCTCCTTTTTATTTGATTTATTTAAATAAATGTTGTCATCTCTATTTCTTAGATATTATTGTGACATATAAATTCGTTATTTTTCCTAGCTAAAAAAACCTCAATCATGGTTTGTGGCACAAAAGAAGAGAGAGTTTACAAGGTTTGAATGTTGGGAAGTGGTGAAGAACCATCCTTATTTTAGAGAAGTCGAAACTAGTACTCCACCTTCTTCATATGTCAACTTCTTCTCTACTCCGCTCGTTAGCTCAATGCCTCCCACCGTTGATGTGGATGAGGATGAAGTGATTGCAACACCACAAAGCAACCTTCAAGGTCCCTCGAGTCCAGTTAGACCAATGGGAGTGAAGGCGGCCAAGGAAGCTAAAAGAAAGGGAAAAAAGTCATGACTCCTTCAAATGAGGTAAGGGATAAGGTTTGAAAAACATTGTTGAAAATCAAAAATCTTGGCTCGCCCAGCAAAAAACAAGTGATGCTATTGAGCTTGCTTTATATGAAAAACAACTCAACCTTAAAGACAAATACTACAAATTGAGGGCTTTAGCAGAAGAATCAATGCTTATGGCAAAGGATGCCGAGGTGTAACCCCAAAATCAAAGAAGCATTTTTCCAAGAGGAAAGAGGCAATCCTTAAGCAAATAGATAACGATGAAGGAGATGCTAGAGAGGAAAAATTTTCATATTGTTATCTCCCACTTTTCCAGTTATGTCATTATGTACTTTAAATTTTCATGAACTGCACTTTAATTATGTACTTTACATTTCCATTATGTACTTAAATTTCTAATTATGTACTTTAAATTTTTATTATGTACTTTACATTTTTAAGTAATAAAACCGCACCTTCTTTATTCTGTCAAAGCTCACGCACATTACAATAAAACATAGTTAATTAAAATCAAACAACATAAAATGCAAACTCACAACATTCAAACACACAAAAAAGCAAACAAATAAAATTAAAACAACATATTTAGAGTCGTTCACCGGTCTCAATAAACGAGTTGTGCTTAACTACGTCCTTCTGAAGCTCTCCATGGATATAAGAAGATTAAAGATCTACAACACGGTCTTGAAACCGTTGTTTATTTAGTCCATCTCTTCCAACTGGCTCAAATGGAATTCGATTACCTTGTAGATCTACTGACCCATCATAAACTGTGAAAGCACTTGATGGGTTTCGTAGATCTTCTTCTATATTCTTCTCAAACTCTTCCTCCTCTTCCTCTACAAATTCTTCCTCAACAATCATGTTATGCATTATGATGCAAGCCAATATAATGCTCTTTAATATCAATTGGTGGTGGCATCTCGCTGCATGACAAATAATTGCCCAACGAGATTGCAAGATGTCAAAGCACCTCTCTACATCTTTGCAGTATGCCTCTTGTTTCTTTACGAACAGCTTCTGTGGTAGCTCTTATGTATTGGAAATTGTTTTGACAAACAAGGAGTACCTCAGATATATTCTGTCAGCTAGATAATAAGTGTTGTGGTACGTCATACCATTGACTTTATACCTCGCACTTGGGCTCATTCCGGCAAGGAGCGAATCGAAGATATTAGATTAGTGGAGCACGTTGACATCATTTTATGCTCTAGGTACCCCGAAGAAGCTGTGCCATATCCACGTGTCATATGAGGCCACCGCCTCTAAAATAATAGTGGACGCTTCTTTCGCCCCGAGAATGCCCCTTGCCAAGCTATGGGGCAATTCTTCTATTCCTAATGCATGCAATCGATCTTTCTGATCATACCAAGAAATCCCCGACGCTTGGCCCTTCTTAGAAGTTGAGTTATGTCTGCTGCATTTGGAGCACAGAGGTAAAGGTTACCGTAAAGCTCGTACACTTGAATGCACCACTTCTTCATGCATTCTAGTGTAGTAAATTCACCAATCCTTGTGATTTCAGCACACTGATCTGCGGCTGAGCCATACACCAACATTTGAAGAGCGTCGGTCATCTTTTGTTGTGGAAGAAGGCCGACCAGTCCAGTGGCATCTAATCTTTGATGCCAATATTGGTCATGGTTGCAGAGATCCGTCATTATACGGTTGAATAAATTTGTACTCATTCGGTATCTCCGACGAAAGGCTTGCTCTTTGAAGATAGGACGTTCGATGAAGTAATCTTCCATCAGATTATGTCCCCTTGACTCCCTCAGCCTTTCTTCATTTGGACGGCGGTGTGGTGGCTCATCATCAAGCATTGCATCGACCGTGACCGCTTCAATGATGAAGGCATTAGCAATTTCGGCATTTCGTCGGCGTTGCTGTCGCCCCCTTCTAAAAAAATTGTCGAAACTTAAAGGATTCATCTTACCGAAATTTGGGAATGTTTTCGGGTAGAATATCGAGTGATTTGTAGATGGTGTGAATATACAATGAGTCATAATCGATAGATTTATAGCCAATTATAGATTATCTTATGTTTGAAGATTATGACACGTGTCGTCTACTAATTTGTAGGAAATCTTACCGGGAATTTTATTCAATTATTTCGACGATAACGACACGTGTGGTTGCGTGATTGGTAAGAAATCTTATCTAAAATTTGGTTCAATTATTTAGATTTAGACGACACGTGTCGTCTAAATATTGGTTGAAAATCAATCAAAGAAATAATTATAAAAAATAATTAATTAATAAATAGGAGATGCTATTTTTTACACTGCTACACTTAAAACATGAACTACACATTCTATTCCTAAAATAGTGTCTGCAGCTCCTCTAGAGGGAGAAAGCTCCTATACCGCTGCATATGCTCTTATTAGAGCAAGGATCACGTGACTGAATTAAAAACCATGTGTAAATTCATAGGTATAGATGATGACAGACGTCATGTAAATTTTGTGCCCCCATTTGAATAATTTTTTGCCTCGGCCACCAATAATTGAGGGGGAGTGGGTTTTCTAACTATTTTCTTTCTGTATCTCCATCTTTCTTTCTTGTGCTAATGCGTAGGGGGTTTGCTGGTTTTGATGCTAATGCTTGTTTGTTTAGAAAATTAGGACCAAAACTTGGACTTTTTCCTTCTCAATTAATCGTGTGTGAAGTCACATCCCTTGTTACGATGGCAAAGTAATAGTGAATATCGTTGTGCTACCAACCTTCCTACAATTACAAAGAAACAAAAGTAAATACATGACAAAAGCACAGCTATTGGCTCTTGATTAGCTGTTACGAGTTGTCTCCTAAAAAATAATCTATTGCAGGGTGCAGGTGGTGCATTTAGACAACAATACTATGCAGCGATAGTTATAGAACTACAGATGAGTTGCATAGTCTCCAACGAAAGCACAACTACTGAAGCAGAAACATGGAACCTAATACGACTGCATTCAGTCCATTTGATATCACCCGCACACAGCAGAATGGTAGTCTTTGAACTGCAGACAGCATGTTTATCATTCCACAGACTGCTTACGTCATATTGACCTGATGTTCCAAATTTGATATCTGCCAGAATAAAACATTTTCTAAGAAAAATTTAAATTTATGACACAGAGTGACCAATCACATGGAACATCTATGAGAAAGAAAGGATTCAAGATTACAAGAGGTTAATTTACTTCATTAAACAAACACGTAGAAGAGTTATTGCATTCCTCATCCCAAAACGGGCACCCAAAGCCATTGAAATATTGAAAGCGAACAGTCAGCAAAATACAGGATACGCAAACCAGCCACCGATAAATTAAAATATGAAATTGTCACGGTAAGTGTTCCCTTGGTAGTTCTTGTGATTTAAAATCAAAGTACCCCTGTGCTATACATCTTTTAGCAACCCATACTTCTCCTTTTCTTTTTGTCTTCCCCCTCCTACTATACAAGTGATATGCTCATCACAAAGCCAAAGGGACTTGGCACAAGCACACAAACATAACAAAAATCACATCCCCTCCTTTAATGTAATTGAGAAGTTCATCACAAAGCCAAAGGGACTCAGCACAAGCACAAAGACATAACAAAATCACATCTCCCACTTAAAATCCCCAGAAAAGTTGAGAAATTCTAGTCTATCACTATACGGCAAGGTCATTCATATAACTAATAAGCGAGTCCCTGATACTTGTGTACTTGCGACCCCTATCGCCATCAATTACATTATTGCACATGAATTATGTATTTGGTGTGTATGGTAGGATTGACATGTGACAATTCTTTCTCACACTTCCCTATTATATATTTATGACCATAATCTTTTCACAGATTTTGAATTTCATGTTGATACAAGGGATTTGATTTCATACCTATGAAGCTGAATCTTCAGAGAATCTAGCATCAAAAGGAGCTGATTGATGAGAATGTGCTGAACCAGAGGCTGTACCAGAACCAGGTTGAAGTTCTATGACAAGCCATCGAACAGCTTTACTCATCTGTTCCAATCGAACTGCACTGATGGGTGGGAGACCAGTTGTGGTAGTCTGCCCAGACTTCCCTACCACAGGGCCGGTTGCCTCATCCACCAGACACTGTGAGCCAATCCTTTGCTTCACAGACTCCACAAACTCCTCTGCTTGATCACAAGTCACTCTGAAAAGCTCCCACTTCTGCTTAAAGCTCTCTAGAGCAGTGTCCGTGGCGGTTGTTTTTTGTCCCCCAGAAGTTTCCTTGGCTTCGAGCACATTAGCTGCTGCAATAACAAACTCTTGGTATGCATTGTTTAGAGAATCCACAATGTTGTCCATCTTCGGGCCAAGCAGCTGTCAATATTAGAAAAATGTTAGCGACTGCAACTAATTGAGGAAATGAGAAACAAATGAAAACCATATATGAGGTAAAGGACAAGCCAATGAGAAACAAAGTAAAACCATATATGCTCAAGTTAAGATATCAAAGGAATATCAATTCATATGTAAATAGCATCAGTAACTCTCAAAAATAGGTTTAATAACCACCTAAAGGTAATCAATCATCAATCCAAAGGACATACTTATATTGAAAACAAAATCAACTGAATGGTACACATTGCATACTTGTATTAAAACAGAATCCCTCAAAATCAGAAAGATAATATTGCTTTTATTTTTGATTCATACTTGTTCAATTGATTGTTCCAAACAATTGATTGTTCCAAAATTGGTTTCTGTTTGTACTACTAAAAAATTATTGTTATATTTGGCATAGTGTGCATATTGCCAGTAATTCAACAGGCTATGTTCATTAAAACAATTAGGTTTCACATGCAGAAAAGGTTTGGCTTAAAGTTTTATACAAAAGGCTCAGATCTACTCACAAACCAACAACAAACCAGATTACGAAACTCCAATATATAGAGATTCTATACTCACCTGTGTTCTAGTGCTGTCCAGTTCCAGCTCCTGTTGTGCGAGTTTTAAACAGCGCTAGTTTTAACTGTTGGACACAAGCCTATGGCAGTACAGAACAAAATTATTGTAAGTAGATAAATTTAGCAAAGATATACATGAAGAGGAACTAATGGATTTATACTTCTATAGATAAACTAAAACAGAAACAAAAAAAGCATACTGAATGGAAGATTGCAACAAATCTAAGTACAATACCTTAACAACAAAATACCTTCTAACAAACTCCTTTGCTAAATAAGTATTACACGTGAAATGTTAATCATGCATATTATAGTTATTACTCAATATCTTAGTCAACAAATCAAGAATGTAAACTACCCTACAAAAAAACAACAGCTCTTGACCTTTTCAATAAAAATTTCTAGCACATACGCATTAAACGATTGATAAGGAAAAATCAGTTGCAAAATATAATTTTTTTTAAATTGATGGAAAAAGAAGATGAAAATTAGTCAGATTATATTCTCCTCCTCTTTAGTACGATTTCAAGAATCATGTTCTTTAATACTCCATAGGCACTGATGTTTACAAACTCAAAAGGAACTGCTTTATTAGCAACACAGATACAGACTGCTTCACATTTAACAAACCTAAGCCATATATACGTAAATTACTCAGCTTCTGGGATGGAACATGAGGGAAATTGCACATTAACAACTGATTGTGTTACAACATCTACCTTATCAACATGCAAAACAGAAGAACCTAAATTTACAGTACCCACCTAAAACAGACCCATACCAGAGTAAAAATAAAAATAAAAGAAGCAAACAATGGCATCTCAAAATCACAAAAAACTTACCATAGGCACCTTAAAACCCCAGACCCAAAATGAAAGAGGGCACCTCGAAAGTGTAGGATCAGCAGACATACATAGTTCATTACAAATCATAATCAGATCACCAATGCAATAAGACTCAATTGTGTGTGACAATCGGTGTCAAGACGGGCTAGTGTGTTTGTACTTTTCTTCTGTGTTTGTGGCTGGGGCTCATCATAATAAGAAGCTGAATATTTTTACGTGACATGCCAAGGGTAAAAATTTAAAATTCAAACTAAAAGGACTTTATGCAATCAGACCGAACCCCTGAATAAAGGCCTCAACTTTCCCACATTATGATCATCAAGATGTTAAAAGTAAAAGTTCCTGCAAAATTTAGGCTTCTGGTTTTAAATTTGTTCAATCATTTACAAAAGAAACCAAAAGAAATAAAAGCTTTAAATGGTACCCAAGAAATCTGGGAGTTTTACATGCTATGTACAAAAAACAAATCACATTTGCATGCATCTTGCCAAATGTAGGATAAAAGATAAGTAATATACGTACATTCAACACATTAAATGAATATGATATCTGATGCTTAAAAAACCCATATGATGAACAACTGCAGTTAGATGAAACACTATGGAATTCTGTCAAGCCGGTGCCGTTTCTAATCAAGTTTGTACATCTTGTTCAGTTTCCATTTAATCATACGATTGCTATAGTCTTGTATCCATTTTCGATACTCTAAAAAGGCATTACTACCTTCAAATGTTGCTCATAAGAAGGAACATTAACAGCAGAAGATCAAAACGAGCGAGCAAGCAAGCCTTTAAATAAGACCTGCAAACAATAAGATTCAACACACAACAATTTTAGCAGCTAATCACAGCAATCGGGAAATTCGACATCAGACTTGTTTGGCAATTCGTGAATTTTCATTCAAAGCAATCAGGTTCGAATGAAAGCCCAGAAATAGAATTCAGATCGAGTAAAGCTTGGCAAAACTGAAAGCTCATTTGAAAACGGATTAACCAAAGGATTCGCCATTAAATATATTTATCTTTTCAAAAGAAGCTAGGTTCTGCTAACAGCATCAATCACTTGAAACCAGTGCAATCGATCACTAATACTCTCTAGCATAAACAAAACCTCTCAAAAACAGAAACACAAAATCAAAGGCAAACCCAGTAACCCACAAAAGAACCAAAACCCAGAGAAGGAAACAAAATGGTTCAAACATGATATTGAATTTTCTTATAGAGAAACTTACCAATCTCAGGAGAACGACAATGAGGACAGCGACGAAAGAGAGCATGCGTCGAGGTGATCCATGTTTCTCAAGTTTATGTTTATACCATCTAATGGCAATATCGTAACTTGTCTAAAAGCAGAGGGCAAATATGGAAGTGTCGTGACCTGGGGAGGGGGCGAAAAAGTATATTTTCCCAAAAGATAGAGGCCGTTAATCTCACCCTTTATTAAAGACTAAAATATCAGTAATAGTAAAAATTTAGAGATTTTAAAAAATAGATATTTTGATGAAATTTTGAGATAGTATCTATACTAATAAAATTTCAAAAAATTACATAAATAATATTAAGTATAATAACTAAGAATTTGAAAGTATCAACGTAAGTCCATCTTAACAGGGATTGTGTCACGGGCCCTGAGTACGCAGCATAATTTTTCTTGGGCTTTCATAAAGCTATGACACCATGATAGCGTCGAGGCTCTTTCTTGAACCCCAACCAGACAAATCTCTCTCTCTTACAACGCCTTGGTTTTGGTAGGATTGCAAAAACTCAATAACTCAACGCCTTGGTTTTTTGAACCCCAACCTGACAAATCTCTCTCTCTCTCTCACACTATTCTCCTCATAACTCAATCTTCCCTTTTATTTTCTTTCCCTTTCTGTTTAGTAGGATTGCAATCTACTTTGCACTTAAGTGTTTCATGTTCACTCTCTTGTGTCTTTGTTTTGGGTGTTTAACAAGATAATCTCACACTCGTGTGTTGGGGAAATAGCTTTCATTTTCATTAAGAAGCAAACATACATTGATAGCATAGATCTCACATATTTAAAATAGTTGAACCCGAGTCTCATATAGAACAAACATACATATTTAACCTAATTGCGACTATGGAAGTTACAACTTCTCTTGGACACTTGGCACGCATGCCTTCTTGATAGATGTAGTGCACATCATCCACTACTTAGGTTTATTTCAACTACTTTGATAACCGCCTTGATGTGCATAACTTCCCTTGCAACTTCTCCACCTTTTATGTCAATAACCACCCCCTATGCAGCAAACTTTGTGGAGCTTAACCGCCCACTAACTTGCTGCAACCATTTCTGGTAACCGTCTCGCACACGTGTGCACCCACAGTGCACCCTTGTCCGTACCCTTCTCGCACCCTACTGAGCCCTCTGTCAAGCACCTAGTAGCACACCTTTTCTCGCACCCTTGTGCACCCTTTCGAGCACCTAGCAACATGCTCCTTCATGTTACTTTTTCGAACCTTGCAGCACACCTTGTCGAGCACTCTATCGAGCCCCTGCTAAGTACCTATCAAGCTCTTACCGAGCATCTGTCAAGCCCGGGTTGCATGATTCCCACCTTTTAGCTTGGTTCGTGTTGCACACTGACTTGCCCTTCCTACCTGCGCTCCTTTGTTTGTGCCTTCATGTGCCCTAACATGGTGCAAAGATAAACCATGTCGTGCACCTTTGCTGCCTTGTAAACTCAAGGGTGTAACAAATGGCAAGGTGAATTTCCTAGATCCTAAGAGACCCTGGTTCGAATCTCCTCGACTCCACTTTGACATTTTGTACAAATTTCCTAGCTTTGGGCCGAAGTTAAGAGAATTTGGGCCCAATAAGATAGAATATCCTAAATTTCGGCGAGATATTGGATATTTTCCAAATTATCACGATATTTCCAACATTTCGAACTATTCTCCTCGGCTCCACTTTGACATTTTGTTCAAATTTTCCAGATTTGGCCGAAGTTAAGAGAATTTGGGCCTAATAAAGATAGAATATCATGAATTTTGGCGAGATATTGGATATTTTCCAAAATATCGGAATATTTCAAATATTTTGAACGATTCTCCTCAGCTCCACTTTGACATTTTGAACAAATTTTCTAGATTTGGGTTGAAGTTGAGAGAATTTGAGCCCAATAAAGATAGAATATCCTGAATTTCGACAGATATTGGATATTTTCTAAAATATCGTGATATTTCCAATATTTCGAACGATACAATCTTAGTATAGGGAGAAAATATCGTGGGTCTAAAAAAACTATATTTTTCGCAATATTTTGTCGAAATTATCGAATTTGAAGTTCTTGACCTTTATAAAAGATAAAAACGGCTGCCTGCCTGCCCTTTGAGGATGAATTCAACTAGATGATTGATCACTGACTTATGCGCATTGATTATAGCCATAAATATTATACCAACGGTAAAAGGTACTAAGGAGATGTTCAGATTCGAAGCTCCCTCTAAGATTATTTCAAATTTTATATTTAAAAATAAAATTATTAACGAGAGAAATAGGAGGGTGACAATCACACGTAATCTGCATGAGATAATCATACTTGGGCTCCTAATTGTAAAACGATATATATCAGTCACCAGTCCACCTTTATCTCTTTTTTTACTGCACTCTCTTTTGCAACTTGCAAGTGTAAATATTCTTCCATTTCTCTTCAAGTTTGATAATTATGTATAGTGTAGATCTATCCAGATCCAATCATCCAGATATCCCTCAAACTCTCATCGAGATTTGCACTCTTCATTAGGATGCATCTCGACATAATTACTTCTTTTTTGAATATCCCTTGAGTGCTCGAGTCTCACTCTACATTGAGATAATACTTCTAATGGATCAGATTACTTCTACCTTAGATTTAATTTGAGACCCTCACTCTTCATCCAAGGAATTATTTCTTTTCCGGATATCACTCTAGACTTTTACTACTCTTCATTGAAATATAGCTTGAGGGGATTACTCCTCTCCCGGTCTCGAATATCATTTGAGGCTCTCATTCTTGATTCAGATATCACTCGAGGAAATTACTCATCTCAAATATTTGTGGAATTTGAGAATTTTTTTAACAGATATTTCGGAGATATATCAGAGATATTTCCTAAATATTAGAGATATCAAGGATATGTTGGATACATATCAGGGATAAGGTGGAAGATAAGATATTTAACCCTCCAGATATATCGTTCATTCGAAAAAGAGAGATATCAGATATATCGTAGAGATTTTAATCCTTACTAAATCCCCTCAGCCGCATCGTCGACGTGTCAGGGCTGTGTACGTTTAATTAGATCAACACCAGCTACAACCAATTACCATTTCTGACCTTAGCTTTTGGATTGACATCTAAATCCCTACCAAAAGATCCTAGAGTACAGATCGATATAGTCCATTTTATATATGTCCTTATCACCTATAGTGAAGTCATCTAGGTTTGTCTTGCGAATAGGTCGTCGGCAACGAATCTTTCTCTGATGCATGGGTCGTCGGCGATAACGCGGGAGGTGATGCCAGCGGCAGCGATGTTAGAAGCCCACTAGGTAGAGGAAGTGATTATACAAAGAGAGAGAGAGACGCTAACGAGAATAAGAGGTGGGAGAGATGTTGATGAGAATGAGAGGTGGGAGATATAGAATGTGGTTTTGATTAGGTTTGGGTATTTTTCCTTTTTTGCTACATACAGTTGGGATGAGAACTATTAAAAGTGTTTTAGACCTAATGAGGATTTTTTTCCTTTTTTGTAGTGAATGGTCATTAGCTTAAAAAAGAGTTGCCTTCACTTACAGTAATTATGTGGTTTAGTGGTAGCAAATAGAGTCGTCATTGGTGTAATACTCTTTGTTAGTAGATGTTTGTTTGAGTACATGTACTTTGTAGACATTCTCGATATTATTTGAGACTTCATTGTAATCAGGGGTCTAGGCTTTACGTCTCCTCCTTGTATTCGACACAGGCCCAGACCTGATATTTTCAGACCTGAGTCGAACTTTAAAAGTGGGTCCTTAAAATACAGTACTAAAAATTATTTTTTCTTTATAAAAATTTCATGAACTAAAGACATAATCTAATGACAATTTTTTTTATTTCTACAACAAATCTCTTACTTAGACAACTTAGTTTTTTTTTCTAAAATAGTAACTAATGATAGTATTATAATGATTGTTTTTTACTAAACTAATGTGATCAAACAAATAGAAAATAAAATTTTAGGCTCTTAAAGGTTCGGAACCCTGAGTCCATCGATTATTGAGACTCTATTCAGGTACGGGCCTAATTCGACAGTTTCAATAATGAAAGTTTGAGGGTAGCCTGGCCGCACCAGCCATTTATTAAAAAAATTGATTATTTTTTTGACTACTCAATAATCCTATTTAATATTTTTGATTAATTAACAATTAAAGCGACATTTTAGAAGTTTTAATATTGCTAACCAAGCACATTCTATTAAGGTTAATTAGATACATATACATGCAAGTTTCAAGAATCATTAGAAGTGGGGAACCTAATTGTGATCTTAGGAGTCACAAATAAAAATATGTATTTCCACATAACTATAATAAGATAATGTTGGAGAGGAAAGATCTCACATCAGAAAATGGACAAATAAAATATAACTTATAAGTGGATGGATTGTATCCAATTGTACCGATGCATTTTGTAGTTAAAACCCAACACCTTAAAGGTGGTTAAGTTAGGACAATATCGGTACAATGGTGATCCACGGGCCACGCTTGTCCCAGTTCAAGTTGGTATCAGAGCGGGTCCCTCTTCAATTACTTCTTCTAACGTAACGGTGTGCCTTGGACCGCATATCCCAATTTCTGAAATGGGAATTGGACTGAATGAATGTACTGATTTCCGATGTGGGAATTGGACTGAATGAATTTCACGTGTCAACTTAAAAAGTTAGGTTGCACGTGAGGGGGAGTGTTAGAGAGGAAATATCCCACATCAGAAAATAGACAAATAAAATACAACATATATGTGGGTGGATCATACCTAATTGTACCAAGACCTTTTGTAGTTAAAACCCAACACCTTAAAGGTAGTTAAGTTGGGGCAGTATCAGTACAATGGTGATCCACGGGCCACGCTTGTCCCAGTTCAAGTGATAAGACTAGTACCACAAAGCGGGTCACAAATATACATTTTATTGATCACAACTTGAGAGTAAGTACAACAACATGAACACAATCCACCGCGGCTCTGCTACATAACATGAAGAACTAAATCATGCAAAACTACCTAGTAGACACTAAACAATCTCTATTCTGCATATATACCATGGGATGACGTACTATGACCAATCTTCCGTTATAGCAAACATAACAAGTAACCAGCCACCGAGACATAAGAAGGAAGGGACAAGTTCTCAACCTATTATTATTGACTACTTCCAGAACCACCCTACGCAGAGTCGCAGAGGGGTAACCCTAAAGCATCAAACAACCTTAATTAGAGACTGAAACCAATAACTAAGAAAATGCTCTAGACCCGCAAGCGGTCATTGTCTAAACAAAACATCAATAAATAAAGTAGAAAAAACAAAGGCAGGGCCGAAAAGAACCCTAGCCCAGCCTCCAGCCCAACAAGTGTTTATTGGGCATTTCCTAGCCCAGTACCTCGAACTAGGTGGGTCAAGTCCAACCTATCCAGCCCAAAATAGCTGTTGTGTCACCCCACCACTAGAATTGCCTCCCATCCACCGACGTCGGGTCGTAGTCGTCTCACTGCCGTCCTTCCAAACGAGAGTCACGCCTTCCACTCCAAATCCTAGCCAAGACCAACCGAAAAAGAGGTGTTTAGACGCCGAATTCCAAGCATCGTCGTCCCACCAATCCCGACGCCTTCGATCACCTCCTATCGCCACCTAACACCGATCTGACTTGGAGCCATTCCGATCTCATTCTGATCTCGCACCACCACCCTGACACCTAAACTCTCTTCAACTGAACCAGGGGAAAACACCTTCCTAGCCCAAGGTCTCGAGCTAGAGGAATGGCCATGAAACAAGACTCCCGTCCGGCCACACCCTTCGTGCGCCGGTGAGGCGAGAAGCCTTCACCAACGACAAGGCACAGAAGGAAGGGACAAAGAGGGAGGCGGCGTTCTCTAGCCTTCAGCGCTCAAGGGTAGAAAAATGGTCACAAATATACATGGAATTTGAAAATTCATTAACTATGGGTCTTAATTTACTAAAATTAGATAAATTAGTCTACAATCACATTCTTCAAATGCCATTAATCACCTGATTTTAGACACACATGGGAACTCGATCCACTTGATTTTAGATAATTTTATGTTATAGATATCTGGATGTGAAAAATTACTATAATTTTATGTTATAGGTATCTGGATGTGAAAAATTACTATAATTTTTTTATTATTTAAATAAGCAAAAAGACACAATTTGTATAACAAACATGCTTAAATTTCGACAGATATGTGAAGTGGGACTGCTTGCATGCGCATGTAAGTTAGTGAAAAGGGTACGGTCTATAGAAGAGTGCCATTAGGCATCAAATTCATTATTTTCAGCCTCGCAGGAGAAGGAAGAAAATAAAACAATTGTACATGCATCAACAAAAAGAGAAGATTAAGTAAGAATTTGAATAGGTTTTAAATTTTAAATAGATTTCTATACAAATCCCAACTCCTTCCCTATTTAATCTGGGTGTCTATCTTCTATCTCCTGTCTCCATTGAATCATACCAACTTCCTCCAATTTTGGTTACTCTTTCCCCTTCAATTTTTTCTCCCATGGACAACGAGGAGGAAGAAACGCTTGAATCATACCAACTTCCTCCAATTTTGGTTACTCTTTCCCCTTCAATTTTTTCTCCCATGGACAACGAGGAGGAAGAAACGCAGAAGGAAATCAAACAAAAACGAAAGAATAGCGACCAATTCATGTCATCATCTGCAGATGAATCCTCATCAACAGGATTTTGGAGCCAGGAGGAGGAGGGGGAAGAGGACATGCTGGAACTTCGCCTCAGTTCTCAACGCTCCTCTAGGCCTCGCTCATCTGCGCCGCCGCAACCCCAACCACATACCCTAGATCTTGTTCAGCCGGAGCTTCATCAGCTCTCCATCACACACTCTTCCCCAAACCTACACCCAAATGCTCTAAGCCCTCCATCAAACCATGTTCAAGTTTCAAACACATATCCTCTTTACCGGGGTGAACCCTTGCCGACTGCGCCAGAGCCCCTTTTTGTTTTCCTCAACAGCCTTCATGGCCCTGATCCACGTCCCTCCTTGAATCCACGTCCACCACCTCCACCCCCACAGTCACAGCCATCAGTGGTGTTTCATCCAGATATGAGACCAAGAGACGTGCAGCAGATGCCACAACCGCAACCACAGGCGGTTTTTCATCAAGATGTGAGGGCAGTACCCCCACCTCCAGCACCACCAGCAGAGGGGTTAAGACCACTAGTGCTTCGGCCTGCCCGTGCTCCTCGCCGGAACCCGAATCAGGCTCCAGGCCAAGGAAGGAGCGAGATGGTGCCGGCTCCGTTTCCCTGGGCCACAACAAGGCGAGCCGAAGTTTACAGCATCCGTTACCTGGAGGACCATAACATACTGACCATTTCTGGTGACGTAAAGTGCAAGCGTTGTGAGAAGAAGTACGAGACCGAGTACAATTTGATGGAGAAGTATAGAGAGGTGGCGAGCTACATTGCTCATAACAGGTCGATGATGCATGACCGTGCACCTGATGTGTGGAAGGACCCGGTGCTTCCGACTTGCAATTTCTGCAATCAAGAGAATAGTGCCAAGCCGGTCGTGGCTGAAAAGAAGAAACAGATCAACTGGTTGTTTCTGTTTTTAGGACAGATGCTTGGGTTTTGCACACTGGATCAGTTGAAGTATTTCTGTAAGCATACAAAAAATCATCGAACTGGGGCCAAGGACCGGGTTCTTTACCTTACTTATCTGTGTTTGGCCAAACAGCTTGATCCTACAGGTCCTTTTGATCCTTGAGATGAGTTTTAGTTTTAAACCTAGCTATAGGTTGAGTGAAAGGCTTTTTATTTATCCGTACGTATTATTTCCATGCTTTCAGGTTTGTTGTTGTTGGAACTTAGTGTGGGATTCTATCCCACATTGAAGAAGAGCTACTTGCTTGGTTGTTTATAGACAAACACCCATGTGAGCAAGTGAATGGGTGGAATGGCCTAGAGTGGGCTTGATGGGCTTTCTATTGGATTTCCAATAGAAAATGATATATATATCTAAATATATATTTATATAAAGTCATAGATGGGTCTTGGGATATAAATATATATTAAATCTGATTATAATTTTTGAATTAATAATTTTATTAATTTTTATTATTTTCGGATAAAACCAAAGGTAATAACTGTTGGTAACAGTTACAACCTTTTTGAACAGTTTTACCTGTTCGAATTTGACTTTATATAAAGACGACATTGTGGTCGTTGCTTTCCATCGCAAATTCGTCTCTTCTTCTTCCTCCCCAAAATCGATTTCTCTGAAACACAAAGTAAATTCGCCAGGGACAAGTTCTTGTGCAAGAACTTGTACCAGATAGTTGTATCCTCAAGAGAGACGTCCGAAACTACAGCACAAGTGGGGACGAATTTCTTTCTTAGGTCACTGCAAAGCAGGCCTCTATCTGAATCAAGTTAGTGTTTTCAATCTCGATTTCATTGTTGTTTTTGTTTGTTGTTGGTTTCGATTCAATTATACTGTTATATATATCTTGTTTTTGTTCGAGATATTGGTTGGTCCTTTCAATCTAAGAAAGAAATTTTTTTGTTAAGATGGATCAATCTGTATCGGGTGTGAAAAACAATCATGTGGAGAAGCCTGAGAAATTCAAGGGCAAGGATTTCAAACGCTGGCAACAGAAGATGTTGTTCTATCTGACAACTCTTCATGTGGCGAATGTTTTGAATTCGGAGGCTCCACAGGCCTTACCTGAAGGCGAAGGAGAGGGTGCTCCTACTGCACAGCAAAGGGCTGAGAACCAGAAGGCTGTAGAGTCTTGGAACAACAACGAGTTCTTGTGTAGGAATTACATCCTCAATGCCCTGGACGATTCCTTGTATGACATCTATTCCAAATTCGGAAGTGCAAGGGACTTGTGGGTATCATTGGAGAACAAGTACAAAACTGAAGTTGCTTGTTCAAAGAAATTCGTGGTTGGCAAGTTTCTCAACTACAAGATGGTTGATGCGAAATCTGTTGTCAAGCAAGTGGAGGAACTCCAGGTCATTGTTCATGAGTTAGATGAGGAAGGTATGGGACTGAACCCTAACTTTTTGGTTGGTTCTGTTATTGAAAAATTACCTCCTTCATGGAAAGATTTCAAAGTTTATCTGAAACATCTAACTGAGGATATGAATTTTGAGCAATTGGTTTTGAAACTTCGTGTGGAAGAGGGCTCCCGAAACAATGAAAGGGCTGATGTGGTCTCAATGGAGGCCAATGCAAACATGGTTGAAAGCAGTCCATCAAAGGGCAAGTTCCAGATAACCAAGGGTAAAGGTATTGTCAAAGTGCCTAGTGTTGCTGCTCTTGCTCCACAAAAGAAGGTTTTCAAGAAGCCAAAGGCTGGAAATTGTTGGGTGTGTGGCAAACCTGGGCATAGAGCAAAAGATTGTCGCTTCAAGAAGGATCAAAGCGGAGGTGGTGGTTCTGGAAATTCCAACAACCAAGCAAACCTTGCTGAAAACCAAAACCAATTCTTTGGAGTGATTGAAGCAAATCTTGTGACTAATGCCGTGGATTGGTGGATTGACACCGGTGCTACTATGCATGTGTGTGCTGTTAGGGAGATGTTTTCTTCTTACCAACCAATCAATGATGATGGAGAAACCTTGTTCATGGGGAATGCTACTACTGCCAAAGTTGAAGGCAAGGGGAAGGTGATTCTGAAATTTACTTCTGGAAAAGAACTTGTACTTGTTAATGTACTTCATGTTCCTTCTATTTGTAAGAACCTAGTGTCGGGTCCTGTTCTTAGCAACAAGGGATTCAAACTAGTGTTCGAATCTGACAAATTTGTGCTCACCAAGGGTGGGATGTATGTTGGAAAGGGTTACCTTAGTGAGGGACTCTTTAAACTCAATGTTGTACCTATTATGGATGCTATTATTAATAAGAATAAGGCTGGCACTAGCCAAGCTTCTATGTACATGATTGAGTCATCTTCCTTATGGCATTCTAGATTAGGCCATGTAAATTTTCGTTCTTTACAAAGAATGGTTAATTTAGGATTGCTGCCTAAATGCTCTATGAATAGTATGACGAAATGTGGGGTTTGTGTAGAATCTAAATATGCAAGCCATCCACATAAATCTGTAGAGAAATCTAATGAAGTGCTTGGTTTAATTCATTCCGATTTGTGTGACTTTCAAGCAACTCCAAGTCGTGGAGGAAAGAACTATTATATAACATTCATTGATGATTGTAGTAAGTATTGCTATGTATATTTACTACATACTAAGGATGAAGCTTTAGATATGTTTAAAGCATATAAAGCTGAAGTTGAGAATCAACTTGAGAAAAGAATAAAAATTCTAAGGTCCGATAGAGGTGGTGAATACCAATCTAACGAATTTACTGAATTTTGTTCTTCTCATGGTATTGTGCATCAAACTACAGCCCCATATACACCACAACAAAATGGAGTCGCCGAACGAAAGAATAGAACATTGAAGAATATGATAAATTCAATGTTAAATAGTTCGGGTGCTCCACCTAGTTTATGGGGTGAAGCCTTAGTTGCATCAAATGATATATTAAATAGAATTCCTCATAAGTCATTTAATCAATCTCCTTATGAGTTATGGAAAGGACGTTTGCCTACTTACAAAACGATCAAAGTGTGGGGTTGTCTTGCAAAAGTTCAAGTTCCTCTTCCTAAGAGAGTTAAACTTGGACCAAAAACTATAGATTGCATATATATAGGCCCTGCCAAGAATAGTGCAGCCTATAAGTTCTTAGTTTATAACTCGGAAGTTGAGGATATAAATAAGAATACAATTATGGAATCTGCCGAGGCGGAATTCTTTGAGGATATTTTTCCTTATAAGGAGAAAACTAATCCAAAGAAAAGAACATATGCCGATGTTTCCACACAAGGTGAATCAAATAAAGATACTTCAAAGGATGGAAATCCTTCTTCCGTTCAACAAGAAAATGCTGAACCAAGAAGAAGTAAACGTGGAAAAATAGCCAAAGATTTTGGAAATGACTTTATGACCTTCATGCTTGAAGGAGAACCTCAAACATACAAGGCTGCCATGGAATCATCCGAAGCACCATATTGGAAGGAGGCTATCCAAAGTGAAGTAGAATCCATTATGCAAAATAATACATGGCAATTGGTTGATTTACCACAAGGTCATAAACCAATTGGGCATAAATGGATATTCAAAAGGAAATTGAGACCGGATGGTACTATAGAAAAATACAAAGCTCGTATAGTAGCCAAAGGTTATCGTCAAAAGGAAGGCATAGATTTCTTTGATACCTATTCGCCGGTAACAAGAATTACGTCCATTAGAACGCTAATTGCTATAGCGGCTGTTCACAATTTGGAAATACACCAAATGGATGTGAAAACCGCATTTCTAAATGGTGAATTGGATGAAGAAATCTACATGGAACAACCCGAAGGGTTTGTTGTTAAAGGTCAAGAAAGAAAAGTTTGCAAATTGGTTAAGTCTCTTTATGGACTTAAACAAGCTCCAAAGCAATGGCATGAGAAATTTGATAACACATTATTATCAAATGGATTCAAAATTAATGAATGTGACAAATGTGTCTACGTGAAAGAATGTAAGGACGCATATGTCATTGTATGCTTATATGTCGATGATATGCTTATAATGGGAACTAGTAAGGATGTTATTAATCAAACCAAGAAGATGTTACATTCGAATTTCGATATGAAAGATATGGGAATTGCTGATATAATTCTTGGTATTCGAGTTCAAAGGAATTCGGATGGTTACATACTTACACAATCTCATTACGTAGAAAAGGTCCTTAGGAAATTTGGACACTATGATGACAAACCGGTCGTTACCCCATTTGATCCTTCTACTCACCTTAAGAAGAATCAAGGTGATAGTGTGTCTCAATTGGAATACACCCAAGTTCTTGGAAGCTTGATGTACATAATGAATTGTACAAGACCGGATTTGGCTTATAGTTTGAGTAGACTAAGTAGATATTCACACAGTCCGGGTAATGAACATTGGATTGCTTTGATAAGAGTCTTAAGGTACCTAAAGCATACAATAAACTATGGGTTGCATTACACAAAATATCCTCCCGTGTTAGAAGGATATTGTGATGCTAATTGGATTTCCAATCATTCGGAAAGTAGGTCTACAAGTGGTTATGTATATACACTTGGAGGGGCAGCCGTTTCCTGGAAATCATCAAAGCAAACCGTGAATACACGTTCGACTATGGAAGCCGAGTTTGTAGCCTTGGACAAAGCTGCCGAAGAGGCGGAATGGCTCAAAAACTTCCTAGAGGGTATTCCGTTGTGGCCAAAGCCTGTTACGGCCATTTGCATTCATTGTGATAGTATGGCTGCTCTTACAAGAGCAAAGAACCAAATCTACAATGGCAAATCGAGGCATATAAGGCTACGTCACAAGACAATACGAGACTTGCTCAAGAATGGAATTATTTCCATTGACTATGTAAAATCAAAGGAAAATATAGCGGATCCTTTGACAAAAGGCCTTAATAGAGAGCAAGTCGTATTTACATCGAGGGGAATGGGCTTAAAGCCAATATAATGAGTCATTACTTGGCGGAAACCTAACCTAGCAACATTGGAGATCCCATGGTCTAGGTTCAATAGGCAAACTAGTTGGGGAAGACTCACGAAGCATAAACACACATATGTTCATTCCTATGATGCAATTTAAGTGTGTTATTCCGTTGACGTATAAGGGATGAATATTACATTATTCTTAATAATGCTAATAGCCTTTAATTAAGGTGGGATAGTACGGACTATTCTTAATTGGCATTACCTATATGAGATTGATGTGGGGTCGCATCTTTGGGAACCGAGATGGCTAAGTTCTCTAAAATTCTCATGAAGTAAGGAGTTGTTCAGGACCAAAATGAACACAACCGTAAGAATTGAAATGTGTATAGATATGATATGTGTGATATTTATTGTCTCGATTTACTACAAAACATGAATAGTTCAAGACTTAAGTTCACTATTTCACAAAGTAGATCCGATAAGTATTCACTACGAAAGGTTCAAGTCCAAAAGACACCTTTTCCGATGCATTTCATATCTAGTTTCTGGAAAATCGATAAGTTCCTCATTATCTTATTTTCTATTCAAATGTGGGGTATTGTTAGAGTTTGAATAGAAAATGTGGGGTATTGTTGGAACTTAGTGTGGGATTCTATCCCACATTGAAGAAGAGCTACTTGCTTGGTTGTTTATAGACAAACACCCATGTGAGCAAGTGAATGGGTGGAATGGCCTAGAGTGGGCTTGATGGGCTTTCTATTGGATTTCCAATAGAAAATGATATATATCTAAATATATATTTATATAAAGTCATAGATGGGTCTTGGGATATAAATATATATTAAATCTGATTATAATTTTTGAATTAATAATTTTATTAATTTTTATTATTTTCGGATAAAACCAAAGGTAATAACTGTTGGTAACAGTTACAACCTTTTTGAACAGTTTTACCTGTTCGAATTTGACTTTATATAAAGACGACACTGTGGTCGTTGCTTTCCATCGCAAATTCGTCTCTTTTTCTTCCTCCCCAAAATCGATTTCTCTGAAACACAAAGTAAATTCGCCAGGGACAAGTTCTTGTGCAAGAACTTGTACCAGATAGTTGTATCCTCAAGAGAGACGTCCGAAACTACAGCACAAGTGGGGACGAATTTCTTTCTTAGGTCACTGCAAAGCAGGCCTCTATCTGAATCAAGTTAGTGTTTTCAATCTCGATTTCATTGTTGTTTTTGTTTGTTGTTGGTTTCGATTCAATTATACTGTTATATATATCTTGTTTTTGTTCGAGATATTGGTTGGTCCTTTCAATCTAAGAAAGAAATTTTTTTGTTAAGATGGATCAATCTGTATCGGGTGTGAAAAACAATCATGTGGAGAAGCCTGAGAAATTCAAGGGCAAGGATTTCAAACGCTGGCAACAGAAGATGTTGTTCTATCTGACAACTCTTCATGTGGCGAATGTTTTGAATTCGGAGGCTCCACAGGCCTTACCTGAAGGCGAAGGAGAGGGTGCTCCTACTGCACAGCAAAGGGCTGAGAACCAGAAGGCTGTAGAGTCTTGGAACAACAACGAGTTCTTGTGTAGGAATTACATCCTCAATGCCCTGGACGATTCCTTGTATGACATCTATTCCAAATTCGGAAGTGCAAGGGACTTGTGGGTATCATTGGAGAACAAGTACAAAACTGAAGTTGCTTGTTCAAAGAAATTCGTGGTTGGCAAGTTTCTCAACTACAAGATGGTTGATGCGAAATCTGTTGTCAAGCAAGTGGAGGAACTCCAGGTCATTGTTCATGAGTTAGATGAGGAAGGTATGGGACTGAACCCTAACTTTTTGGTTGGTTCTGTTATTGAAAAATTACCTCCTTCATGGAAAGATTTCAAAGTTTATCTGAAACATCTAACTGAGGATATGAATTTTGAGCAATTGGTTTTGAAACTTCGTGTGGAAGAGGGCTCCCGAAACAATGAAAGGGCTGATGTGGTCTCAATGGAGGCCAATGCAAACATGGTTGAAAGCAGTCCATCAAAGGGCAAGTTCCAGATAACCAAGGGTAAAGGTATTGTCAAAGTGCCTAGTGTTGCTGCTCTTGCTCCACAAAAGAAGGTTTTCAAGAAGCCAAAGGCTGGAAATTGTTGGGTGTGTGGCAAACCTAGGCATAGAGCAAAAGATTGTCGCTTCAAGAAGGATCAAAGCGGAGGTGGTGGTTCTGGAAATTCCAACAACCAAGCAAACCTTGCTGAAAACCAAAACCAATTCTTTGGAGTGATTGAAGCAAATCTTGTGACTAATGCCGTGGATTGGTGGATTGACACCGGTGCTACTATGCATGTGTGTGCTGTTAGGGAGATGTTTTCTTCTTACCAACCAATCAATGATGATGGAGAAACCTTGTTCATGGGGAATGCTACTACTGCCAAAGTTGAAGGCAAGGGGAAGGTGATTCTGAAATTTACTTCTGGAAAAGAACTTGTACTTGTTAATGTACTTCATGTTCCTTCTATTTGTAAGAACCTAGTGTCGGGTCCTGTTCTTAGCAACAAGGGATTCAAACTAGTGTTCGAATCTGACAAATTTGTGCTCACCAAGGGTGGGATGTATGTTGGAAAGGGTTACCTTAGTGAGGGACTCTTTAAACTCAATGTTGTACCTATTATGGATGCTATTATTAATAAGAATAAGGCTGGCACTAGCCAAGCTTCTATGTACATGATTGAGTCATCTTCCTTATGGCATTCTAGATTAGGCCATGTAAATTTTCGTTCTTTACAAAGAATGGTTAATTTAGGATTGCTGCCTAAATGCTCTATGAATAGTATGACGAAATGTGGGGTTTGTGTAGAATCTAAATATGCAAGCCATCCACATAAATCTGTAGAGAAATCTAATGAAGTGCTTGGTTTAATTCATTCCGATTTGTGTGACTTTCAAGCAACTCCAAGTCGTGGAGGAAAGAACTATTATATAACATTCATTGATGATTGTAGTAAGTATTGCTATGTATATTTACTACATACTAAGGATGAAGCTTTAGATATGTTTAAAGCATATAAAGCTGAAGTTGAGAATCAACTTGAGAAAAGAATAAAAATTCTAAGGTCCGATAGAGGTGGTGAATACCAATCTAACGAATTTACTGAATTTTGTTCTTCTCATGGTATTGTGCATCAAACTTTTTGAATCTGATTATAATTTTTGAATTAATAATTTTATTTGGGCTCTTGAAAAATTAAATCTGATTATAATTTTTGAATTAATAATTTTATTAATTTTTATTATTTTCGGATAAAACCAAAGGTAATAACTGTTGGTAACAGTTACAACCTTTTTGAACAGTTTTACCTGTTCGAATTTGACTTTATATAAAGACGACACTGTGGTCGTTGCTTTCCATCGCAAATTCGTCTCTTCTTCTTCCTCCCCAAAATCGATTTCTCTGAAACACAAAGTAAATTCGCCAGGGACAAGTTCTTGTGCAAGAACTTGTACCAGATAGTTGTATCCTCAAGAGAGACGTCCGAAACTACAGCACAAGTGGGGACGAATTTCTTTCTTAGGTCACTGCAAAGCAGGCCTCTATCTGAATCAAGTTAGTGTTTTCAATCTCGATTTCATTGTTGTTTTTGTTTGTTGTTGGTTTCGATTCAATTATACTGTTATATATATCTTGTTTTTGTTCGAGATATTGGTTGGTCCTATCAGTTGTTACTTTTATGTGAATTTGAAATTCTGTCTTTAAATATGAGCTCAGTATTTTGGATTTTAGGGTTGTGGCGTGAAATAATTAAAGGTATTTCAATTCATCCTATATATAAATTTGAGTTCAGCATTTTGGAATTAAGGGTTTTGGTGTGAAATGTGAAGGTTTTCAATTTATCCTTTGTGCATTTGGGAGGGAGTTTTACCAGAAATCCTTAGAAATACAATGCTAGCTTTCCTCATTCTAGAAATACAATAGTACTATAGATATATAAGCATATGAACTATGTCAGTTCATGTTTTATTGTTTGAGCATGATGAATTCTGTTTAATCAATTTGTAAATGACATAGTGTTCCACCCCAGTGTTCCATTAGCTATATTGTTATATACTACTGTTTTGAGAAAGATTGCTTATGGTTAGTATTATTGTAGAACTAAAGATTTTAAGATTATGTGCACGAAGAGAACAAACTGAGGAATCTAATTATTAACAAATGAACTTATGACTGTTTTTAGTAATTAACAACCTTATAATGTAAAAACAGCCCTACAGGATGTATTCATTTACCATTAATTAATTAAAAATAAATAATTAAATGAGTAAAATTTACAACATTCACAACAAAATTTACAACATTCATAACAAAATTACTACATATAATTGTACCAAAATAGTACAATAACAACAAGTTGTATATAAACTTGTAAATTATCTTAAGTTGAGTAATTACCTCTAATATAACAAATATTATTTAAATAATAACTATATTTATCGAATGATAACAAATTTATTATTATATCTATAAATGTAGATATCACAAACAGTATCCTAAAAAATTTCATAAGTTCATCTGTGATCTTTCTCCAAGAAGGGCGGTCTGCTTTGATTATGTTTGCCTACTAAACAAGTGAAGTTTGAGCCTTCACATTAAACAAAGTAATCATCACCATATGATGAAGAAATTAAACTATTACTGTATTCAAACAAATTAACGATCGACGTTCTCCTTGTAAAATTACAATCCGCGCTTTGCTCTGCTAGTGTTCACTTTCAACGGCGTACGTCAGGATCTAATCTCTCAAACTTAATTTGCGAAAGCAATATCCACAATAACAAAGCCTTTGAAGATCTGTGCAAGGCTCAGGGTTTTCCCCAACTGTGTGCCCTCAGCGAGGGCTTGTCAGGGGGGTTGGGTATGTGTGTGATAATTTATACTAGAGTTTTCCTTAAATATCAACCAAATTGTAGTCATGAATCTGAGGGCAGTTTGATGAGAATGAGAGAACCAGGACTCTTTCTTGGGACAGCTCACACGTACTTGAATGCCTGGTGTTGCCACAGTGTCATGAACAATGGCACACTGCTGGTTTATATAAGCAGATTTTAACTTGTTTATACCTCGTCATTTTGACACCTCCTATGTGATAATGTGAAGTCTGAGTACTGAAGTAGAATGTAGAGCTTTAGACGTGTGACAATTGAAACGGATCAAATATAAATCAAGATTGAGCCTGATAACACTGTTGGTTAGAGGGGAGTTTCTGCCAGACATATAGACAGGCTAGATGGAACCGAAGCTTCAAAAGATTAAATAGATCGCGAAATCGCACCCATAGAATTATGCTGCCCATGCCAGTGAGCATCATAATTCCAATTTCATATCACTATTTCCTGCCCTTGAGAATGTAGTACTTTTGTTTACAATGCTCTCTTCCGTGTCTTGTATTCTTGTTAATTTGGTTAAACCAGAAATTGGAGGATTCTCGTCTGCATATTCTCTGAAATCATTAAAATTGTGTGAAATAAGATGTCGTTCTAGGCTTCTAGCATACTTGCGGCAAGGAAACGAATTTTGAGTTTAAAATTAAAATGCAAGTGTTTGGGTCAAAATATTATCTTTTGGCTAATACTTAAAGAGAGAGCCCATTGGATCGATTCTTACGGTATATGTTATTGTTAATGTGTTTCCTTTCGACTGGGAGTCATGATTGGTAAGAATTTACGGTTGCTTAAGGAATCCTCCAAAGATCCGAAAAAGATTTGATATGCCTTGATCCGCAAGTAAGAACAAACCCTAGTGTTCACTATATAAAGGGGCCAGGGTACAAAAAAAAGACATCTCAACGATTCAATACAACTTTTGCACACTGCAAAACAAGCCTCTCCGGAGCACCTCTGTAGCGCCCCGGGAGGGGAAACTACAGTGGCCACGAATTTAAGCCAATAAGAAGCCAACACGTCCGAAGGACGTGCCAACAACTTATTAACCTAAAGTCGTAGGCTTTTTAGTAAGTAAAAAAAATTAATCTTTAACTAGAGTGACACCAAATAATTTCTTAAAACATTTATCAGAGATTTTCTAATTTCGCGGAAGATGGACAAATTAAGGGTCAATTAAAAACTTTAGCGACAACAATGAAAATATAAAACATGTTAAAATGCCTAAGTTAGGAAATATAAAAAAACTCGGGTAAACGACCCGAAGGATAATACAGTAAATGTGAGTACAACTCGGACCAAAAATCGAGGAAGGAATGAGGCTACACACGCACATCTCTATCTATCTATCCTGTCACAAAGCTTCCAACAACTTCCTCTATATCACACAAGGCCTGAGAGATCACGTTGTAGGTCTTAAACACCGATGAGAGGAATGTAGACATACCAAGGATTGGCTATGTAGCCATCACTCTCCAATAAATAATAGAGAGAAAAACCCTAACTCTCAAAGAGAAGGGAAAAAATTATTGGCTGGGGAGGTATTAAGTATAAAGGATTGTCATAACATCATCTATTTTATAACAAGAAGGAAGATAGAGAAACATATTTTCTATATTTATAAAATTTTTAAAATTTGTATGTTCATTTAGGAAACTCTAAAATTTATTATTTCTCTCTCCTTTGAAAAATGAAAAACGTCATAAAATTAAAATATTTAACATTGATATAAGGTTTAACTTGAATAAATATATAATACATAATGTATATAGACTCATAAATTATACAAAAAACATTGGATGGAGCCGCCTCTCGCCATCCTCGTCGCCGGTCGTGTCGCATCCCGGGACTATTTCCGGCCCCGAAACATGACGGTAACCGCCGTGATCCCGGTCTAGAGAGAAATCAATACGTCATTGGACGTATTAATAACCTTCCGGATCGAAACCACAAGGCTATAAAGGAAATAACTAGCACATAAATGATATGAAAGTCAAATATGAAATGACAAATGTGCATAATAGCATACAATTATTTTACAAGCGGAAGGTAGCAAATGAAAATACCCGAGACAAATATAATACAAGGAAAAATGCCTCGGAATAACAAGCCCGAATGATGTCTCAAGTACGCAACAGATTATTTAAAAACACCAAATACGGAAATCATAAGATATGGAGCCTACACCAGAACGGGTGTCCCCGAAAGTAGAAGTGCACGATGATCGACGTCGCCCCACGAGCTCCTAGTCCAGCTCCTCCAAAGATGGGTGCTAAAGACCTGAAAAGATGTAGGGGTGAGCAACTCGTCCTCGCTAACCCAAATGGGGCCCAAAGCCAACTAAGTCAGGGTTTGAAACCCATGAGAAAACATCTAGTTTACATATGTACATAAACGTATAGAAATACGTTCAGGGCATTCAAAAATATATGCAATAGCCAGACACGCAAAACTTGAGTAAAACATGTTGACCACACAAGAAAGAACTATCAGGATCCACGTGGCCGAAAATCTCGGGTTTGTCTTCACAGCAAACCGGGGCCAACTACCTATGCGTTTATAAATGAAGAGTAGCGAGAGCGTCCATTTACAGCTAATGCCCAACTAATCTCTCGTAACAGCACATCGCACTTACGTCTCGCTTAACTCTGAGCGGGACGAGCGTAAGTGGGATAATTAAAATAAACAGGGCATTGTCCCTCCGGAGGTTCACAATCATCGACACCGTGGGAAGTGTAGTCTAAATACTAGGTGTCGTCGCTCTCAAGCCAAGCACCAGAAATCAGAACAATAGTACTGCTCTTTTGATCCAAACACACACACTCACACCAAATGCTGTGGTCATATATTAAAACAATGCAGCTATACTTTTATATGTAAGTAAAGAAAAGCCACCAACCCGGGAGGGTTTTGGCTCACCCATTGGATGTGCCCCCATACTACCTGATATGCTGATACAGCTAGCTGTGCTCCAACTCCTGGTCCTCCTGAAGTCAACGTCGATGTGCTCCCGAGTCTGTGGGAGAGATAACAATGACATAGTCAGGTATATGTAATTCGAGGATTTACTATCTACGATTACGTCTTGATAAACATTCTTTGTTTATCTTTCCGACATTAGATTCTAACTTATTTGACACTCCGATTCTCGAACCGGCGAGAATTCAGGATTATTTCTTATTCAGTACTTACGTCGTTTTGTCACGTTTGTAAATCAAAAGCCTTTAAAGCATTTAACCGTAGTGATCGAAAACGTAAAAGTAAGTGTTATGCGGTAAAAGTCAAAAATCAACTTTGAAATAGCAAAAGTCAACAATCAACAGTAAAGTCAACGGTCAAAAGGTCAACCAGTGAATAGTGAAAGTCAACAGTAAAAAGTAAAAGTAAAACAGTAAAGGTAACAGTAAAATAGTAAATGTAATTTGTAAATCTTCTAGGGGTAATTTAGTAACTTTACCCCCTCGGTAAAACTGTAAAGTAAAACTGACGCGGTAAAAACTCTGGTTTTTACCGCGTCGGTTTCCGACCGACTGTGTCGTCGGAAAATGTTCATTTTCCGGCCAAATCGAGTCCCTAGGCTTCTCTTTTCTCCTTCTACACATCCTAGGTTATCTAACAACACCATAATCACAAGAAAATGTCGAGTTTTGTACCTTGATACTTCCTCCCTGGTTTTTCGGCAGACCTCCTCCGGCGGAGCTCCGCTGGCCCCCTCCTTCCTCCTCGCTCCTAGGCAGCTCTTGGTGGCGCCTGGGATCTTCCTTGCTCCTCAAATGTACTGGATCGACTCGACCTCCCTTGCACAGTGTTCTCGGGTCTTCCTCCCTCTGCTGGGCGATGCTAGCGTCGCTGGTGGCCTGGACGAGGTCGCCGGGGCAGTGTGAGGTCGATGACGGTGGCGGTGGCGGTGAGGGTCGACGTGCGCCTGGTGGCTCTGTGGAGCTTATCGAAGGGGAAGAGAGAGAAAGTCTCTCTCTCGACCGAAATGGAAGGGAGACAGAAAGGGAAAGGGAAGGAGATAAAGAAAGGGAAGAAAATGAAAGGTGGAGAAGTGAGGGAGTGGATAAGAAGATAAGAGGTTTTTAAAGAAAAATCGACGGTCAAGATTCGAAGATCGAATCAACGGCCATGATTCAATTAAACTTTCAAAATAATTTCCAAACCAAATTCTTTTTCGAAAACTCATTTAAAAACAACCGAACGTCAAATTAAATCGTAAAAGTTGTACAAAAAATACGTGAAGTGCCGGAAAATATTCCGTAAATACTTTCACGTATGTGGCGACGTGTGTCCTAACGTAAAAACGTTAGACAAAATTTACGACGTACTGAAAAGTAATCGGAATTAAACCCTAAATGTGTCGAAAAATTAAATAAAAATTATCAGGGTCTCACAGGTCGGCTCTGGACAGAGAGTGAAGGAGCATGTTTTGGGCCTATGGGCTTTAGGCCACTAGGCTATAACTATGTAGCATGGTGGGCTGGGCCTTTGGGTCTCCACCATTCTTTTCATTCTTATTTTGGACTGGGCGGAAGGGTGCTTCGAAGGAGGTGTGAAAGATCCCTACATACCTTATTGAAGAGTCTACCCCTCTTGTTGATGGAAAGGTACACAAAAATAGTCTCTATGCCTCGATTTATTAAACTGGGGTACTTTGGTTTGGATATGTAGGTTATTGTTTTCTAGGCTAGAATAAAGTTCTTTTGTGGACATAATTTTTTTTAGTTTTGTAGATTGTGTAGGCTCTTTGAGTTGTATCAGAGCTTAGCCCTTGGTTGACTAGCTGTTGGACTTGTTTTCGAGTTTAACTCCCGCTCGTCCTATTAGTCAATTTAATATATGGGCTCTATGCCCACTAGAGTAACATCCATTTCCCTTGAAAAAATCAAGCTTGATCTCTATATATGTAAAAGATCTGAATCCTTATATGATATTTTTTGCATTTTTGTATAGTAATTCCTTACAATATTTTGTCGTTTCGTTGTTAGAAATTATTTTTAGACTATACTACTGAACAAATTTTCAAATCTTGAAAACACAATTTCGTTTTCTCTTTTCATTTTCAAAAATCATTTTCTCAAACTCATCTTTGAAAACATTAAGGAATTAACAAGATAGTGCCTAATGTCGGACTTGTGAAATCTGACATCCTCGATCAGTCGAGACCCGTAAGGATAAAGTTACGAACTTACGACTACAAAACCGGTCACGTGTTGACCCGTAAAAGAGTCAAAGTCACGTGTTACGTTTGAACTCACCGAGTAGACTTGTGGCTAGTTTGATTTTGCTGTGAATTACTTTTGCTGTACTGTGAATATAATCTGTTATGAATTAAAATAATTTTATATTTGATAAATATTACTTTTAAAACTGTTGTTACGACATTAAAGGCTATTTTTAGTGTTTTTATCCAGATTGTTGTCACTGACCTGATTTTTTTTTAAAAATGATTTTCTTTAATTTACCAAATATAATAAAATTTAAAACTCAACATAAAACCTTATTTTTTTTGCGTTAATGCGTTCGACGGAAGAGAGGACAGAGTGAGACGCAGCAAATCCAAGGATCCGAGGGGCGCGAGGACCGAAATAAAATTCCAGAAACAGAATCCTTCAAAAAAAAGAACTCTCAGAAGAAAAGCAGGAAGTTGTTCTCTTATCCTCTCTGGCAAACCCTAATTTGTTCGGACATGGAATTCTCCTATCCGCGTCGGCAATGCTGAGGAATGTTTCGGCATTATTTATGCTGAAATTCTCCTCTGATTAATATTCGAAATTCTTTTGGTTTTCGTCGCATTCGGATCAGCAATGGAGTCTCTAACGGAGCTCTGCGACCTAATCGCGGAGCACCCGGCCCATTTCTCCGAGAAGCTTTCGTGGATATGCGGCCGTTGTCCTCCGCCGGATTCTCTATTAAGTAGATCGCCTCGGGTGACCCGGTCGCAGCTCAATGCCGTTCTCGCCGTGGCTCGGTTTCTCTCCAAATGCTCCCATTCCTCCGATCTCCGCCCCAAGTCCGCCGTCCTCGAGTTTCTCCGAACCATTCCTTCTTCCTTCGACCGCTCGTTTTGGCCTCAGTCGTTCGGCATCGACTTGATCGCCTCGTTCTTCGTTGATTTCATGGGGTACGTGTCGAAAGCAGCGGAATTGTCGCCGGATTTCGCTGCGGAGGTCGCCGGGTTCTCTGGAGAGGTTGTCGTTTCGGCGATTAGCAACGGCGGCGAGGATTTAGCCATTTCTAGGGCTTTTCTTAAGGCTCTGTCGCAGGGTTTCCCTCCAATTTTGCCTCATGATGCGGAGAAGCTGATCAATATGTTAATTGAGCAGTCTGCTGTGGTTTCCGGCAATGTAGCTCAGTCGCCGGTGACGCCGAGAGGTCAGAATGTGGCCTACTCCGAGACGTCGTCGGCGCAGAGCTCGCCATTGAATAATGGTAACAATCACCAGCCTAGTGAGAGTAATGAGGTCAGTAATGTGTCTGGTTCATCGGGCAGTGCGTCATCTAGGGGGTCAATGGTGATGAATGGTAGCAGTGTAATGTGGAAGAGTGGGGTTGATCAGTTGGGAGTGACTTTTGGTTTGAATGATGGAGGGGGCGGGGCTGCCATGCTTAGGCAGCAAGTTGCTCAGTTTGAGGAAGAGTCTGTGGAAAGTTTGGAGAAGCAGGAGGTTTCTTTCAAGTTGATTGCTCATATTTTGGAAAAAGCTCGCATTGATACTGGCCTTTTGGAGGAGGTTAGATTAATTTCGAAGAGGCAGCTGCAGGCTATGTACGTGTTCCTAAGGGTAAGGGTTTCAATGTTCTCATTTTCATTACATTGTTGTTGCAAGTTATAGCTACTGCTTTCTTAGTCTTGTTTAAGTGAAAAGTTAGAGAATGTGCTTATTTGTGCGAAAGATATTTAAGAAAGAAATTTGTTGGAATGGTTAAATTTGGGCAGATTAGGAAGCGAGATTGGACTGAACATGGGGCTCTCTTAAAAGCCAGAATCAATACGAAGCTGTCAGTTTATAGAGCTGCTGTTAAGTTGACTCTTAATTGCCTTGCTTGCTATGATAACGACGGGAAATCAGCCAAGAAATTGGCACATGAGACTGTTGCGTTGTTGATGGAAGCTGCTGAAGCATGTTTACAATCTGTTTGGCGGAAGATGCGAATTTGTGAAGAGCTCTTTGGTTGTTTGCTGTCTGGGCTTGCACAAATTGCTATCAAACGTGGAGGCCAGGCCCTGCGCATTTTGCTCATCCGCCTCAAGCCTGTTGTGTTAGCTGTATGCACCCAGGTATATGTTTTTGATATATTTAAATTCTTAATTTTGATCAAAACCTTTGTGGTGAACAGTGAATGTTACTTTACATATCCCCAATCTGATTAATAATAGGCTGATACTTGGGCGAGCAGCCAAGGAGCGATGTTTGATAGTGTATTGAAGACAAGTTGTGAGATAATTGAGTCATGTTGGACCAAGGAGCGAGCTCCAGTCGATACATTCATAATGGGCTTAGCTACTAGCATTCGTGAACGAAATGATTACGAGGAACAGGTTGGTTGTATGATTGCCTTTACGATTTTCACACAATACACATATGGATGCATGCATGCATACCTAAACAGTAAACACGATGCACAAATAGATGCAAATGTACATGCAAAATGCAATCATACATGGACATGCGGATGCATTCAAGATGATGCTTTCATGAATTTTTATGCAATTTCATTTTCTGGTTTTTGGTTGAATTGTTGGTCATCACTTTTTGTACCCTTTCTGCGAGGAAGGGTTTCAGTGTTTCACTTATTGCAAAGTGTGATTTTCCATTTGGACCATGGTACACTGCATTGTCTGGTATGCAAATGCTGATGTACATGTGTTATAGATGCTGTCAACTTTTCCATGCATCTAACTTGACCTATTCTGATTGCATTCTTATTCTACCAACTTCAGGATGATAAAGACAAAGAGGCGGTGCCTGTTGTGCAGCTAAATGTTGTACGTCTGCTAGCTGATCTGAATGTTTCTGTTAACAAGTCTGAAGTTGTAGACATGATATTACCTCTATTTATTGAAAGCTTAGAAGAGGGTGACGCAACAACTCCTAGTTTATTGCGACTCCGGGTAAGTTATTTTTGTACAAAGCATTTAAGCCTAAGGTTGGGTTCTGTTTCTTGTCTCATCTGTATATCTAGCAAATTGATCAATTACTGCAATTTTTCAGCTAGCAGTTACATAGATGATTTTGTGAATCATTACTGTTATTATGCTGCGAAGACGTTTATCAGTTTTGCATACTCTATTGCAGCTCCTTGATGCTGTATCACGCATGGCGAGTTTAGGTTTTGAGAAATCATATCGTGAGACTGTTGTTCTAATGACAAGGAGTTACTTGAATAAGCTTTCAAGTTTAGGATCTGCTGATAACAAAACTGTGCCACAAGAAGCGACCACAGAACGTGTTGAGGTCTGTATACTGTCTAGACTATGAACTAATCATGAGTGTTAATTTGTGACTTGCATTTTTGAAATGGATTCTCACTGGTTCAATCACATTCTAGACTCTTCCTGCAGGATTCCTTCTCATTGCAAGTGGTCTTACAAGTACTAAATTGTGTTCAGACTATCGCCATCGTTTGCTATCTTTGTGCTCAGATGTAGGCCTAGCAGCTGAATCCAAAAGTGGAAGGTAGAACTCGTTAAAATAGTATATTCAGTATATGAGATAATATCTCTCAAATTCTTAAAATTCAAATCATTACTTTGCACTCTGGAATTTTTTTGTTTTCTGATACTTCGTGCAACATGTTTCCTTGTATCTTTGCATATTTTGATTCGAAGTTTCATCTGATATCTAACTATTGCAGGAGTGGAGCAGACTTTCTGGGTCCACTACTTCCTGCTGTAGCTGAAATATGCTCTGATTTTGATCCTACAGTAGATGTGGAACCTTCACTTTTGAAGTTGTTTCGCAACTTGTGGTTCTATGTTGCTCTTTTTGGCTTGGCACCTCCTATACAGAAGGTTCAGCAACCTCTGAAACAAGTATCAACTGCACTGAGCAGTGTGGGAAGCATGGGTACTATTCCACTTCAAGCTGTGGGTGGACCTTATATGTGGAATACACAATGGTCTAATGCTGTTCAGAGAATTGCACAAGGAACTCCTCCACTTGTAAGTTGTCATTCCCTCTTATGTCAAGTTGCAATTTAAACTATCTATGAGGTATGCTAGCTGCATTTTGCATTTTACATTTTACATCTTTTGCTGATTATGTTATGAATAGAAACCCAATCCTGGAGTTACGCATATTGTATGCATTTTAGGATAGGATATGTTTTGGGCTGTTGTAATCCCACATGTAATTCAGTAGTCCAAATGTGGTTTTGACTTCTGTGTATTAGATATTTTTGCTCGAAAACATTGTTTTGTTGATGACAGTTTGGTCTGAGTGTCAGTTCAGTTCATAGTTTCATACCAATTATCATCAATTTTATGTATATGTTTCAACAGTTCCGTGATGGAGTTGGTGCCTTATCTTCATGTTGTATTACTTGGTGCTTCTTGGTTTGAAAATCCTTTGTGTAGGACAACATAAGAACAATAATAAAAGAAAAGAACTAGAACTTGATTTCTATATAGTCTTTTAATTCTTTTCATTAAGTTGACCAGAAGTCTGACAGACTAAAACCCTATCATAGAAAGGAATCTTTTTGAAGGTAAATGAACTTATACCTTATGATTCCAAGGCAGTTGTAGGCTTATAGCAGTCTGAAACGCTTTCCACACACTGATGATTACCTGCAGTTGTAGGCAGTTGACTGGATGTTATTGAGTTCAGCTTTTGTATGAGAATGTTTTACCTGACAATATCTTCCCCAGGTTGTTAGCTCTGTGAAGTGGCTTGAAGATGAGTTGGAACTGAATGCTCTTCACAACCCTGGCAGTCGTCGAGGGAATGGCAATGAGAAAGCTGCTTTAGCTCAACGAGCTGCCCTTTCTACCGCTCTAGGAGGCCGAGTTGATGTTGCGTCAATGACCACTATATCAGGTTCTTAATGCAGTATACTTGGTGGTTCGTGGTGTACTGACAGCACATTATCTGTCTTTTTTTTGGAATATTCCCTGTGCTTCGATATGAGAAAGAATAGGCTCTTTGTGCTTTGCTTGATTTCAATCTTTCCAAAATTTGAAAGCTAATTTTGGTAATGGCTTGCAGGAGTGAAGGCTACCTATCTTCTTGCGGTGGCATTCCTGGAGATTATACGTTTTAGCAGCAACGGCGGCATCCTCAATGGTGACTCTAGCTTCACTGCTTCTAGAAGTGCATTCAGTTGTGTATTTGAATACCTGAAAACTCCAAATCTTATGCCTGCTGTCTTCCAATGTTTGATGGCAACTGTCCATAGGGCTTTTGAAACAGCAGTTATATGGCTGGTATGCCTTCTATCTCATTTTTAAAATTTGAGATTGTACCTTTTTTATTTTATTTTATTTTATTTGTCTTTTCATGTAGAGACTCATGTTCATCTGGGATTGCTTCTGTTACATAGCACTTCCATAGGAGGGGGCTTTGCTAGAACTTAGAATCACAAAAAAGCACTTCTATCAAAATTTTAATTTAATTTGGGGATAAACTTGAAGTGCTTCTTTGAGGATGCTCATGACACACACCTTCAAGAACCACAGAAAAGTGCTCCTATTACTAAGTTCTTCCAACTTGTTTTGCCAAACACTACCAGAAGCGCTTTTGATTGTGTGAAAGCACTTTTGCCAATTCTAGAAGCAATCCAAAGTGAGCCCTCGTAATTGTGTGATATTGCGTGGTAGACAATAGAGGGGGTTGATTTTGGCACAAAATTTTCACCCTCGCACACCACCTTTAACTACTGAAAAGTGCTAGTGTCAAATTGTGTTAAAATGTGGACTGCGATACTCAATTCCACACTAAAAAGGCACAAGGGGCATCATAGTGGATCGATGTTCTTGTAATATATATCTAAATAGGGTCTGAATGATATTTTAAGTTTGTGAATGAGTAAAAGGGCACTTGAGCTTTTTTGTTCTAGTGCAATGTTGGTTTTGCTTCTGTCTGCCCATGTGTGTATGTATATTGCATGTTAATATTTCATCTTCTTTGATTGGGTTCAGGAAGACCGAATATCTGAAACAGGAAATGAAGCTGAGGTGAGGGAGTCAACTCTTTTTGCCCACACCTGCTTTCTTATCAAAAGTATGTCACAGAGAGAGGAACACATCCGGGAGGTTTCTGTGAACTTGTTGACTCAGCTTAGAGATAAGTTTCCACAGGTATGATAGGTAGTAAAATTATATGCACTTCTCTAATTATTACCGGTGCTTTTTTTCCTTGAACTTGGCTAGTAGATCTTAAAACAAATGTAACTCTACCTATGCAGGTCTTGTGGAACTCATCATGTGTGGATTCCTTACTATTCTCAATTCATAATGATACGCCTGCTATTGTTGTCAATGATCCTGCTTGGGTGGTGACTGTTCGTTCTTTATACCAAAAGATTGTTCGAGAGTGGATCATTAAATCACTCTCATATGCTCCATGCTCTAGCCAGGGTCTTCTACAGGTTGATCTCCATACTGTCTATCATGAAGCTACCTTCAAATCCGCAATTTTTTTATGTCGTATGCGTAACATTGGCACAAATATATCATTTAATTCATGCTCAGAAATTTATCCTTTTATTTATACTCTGCAGGAAAAGCTTTGTAAAGCAAACACGTGGCAAAGAGCACAGCATACACCTGATGTGGTTTCTCTTTTATCTGAGATACGGATTGGCACAGGTAAAACTGATTGCTGGAATGGCATACAAACAGCAAATATTCCTGCAGTTATGGCAGCCGCAGCCGCAGCTTCAGGAGGCAACATAAAATTAACAGAGGCCTTCAATTTGGAAGTGCTCAGTACTGGTATCATCAGTGCAACAATGAAATGCAACCTTGCTGGAGAAATTGCCGGAATGAGAAGGTTGTATAACAGCATGGGTGGATTTCAATCTGGCACCGCACCAACTGGATTTGGGCTCGGTGTTGGGATTCAAAGGTTGATCTCAGGAGCTTTTCCTCAGCAGACAGAAGCTGAGGATGAGCAATTTAATGGGATGTTGCTCACAAAGTTTGTGCGTTTACTACAACAGTTTGTTAATGCAGCAGAAAAAGGTTGGGAAGTGGATAAGTCTCAATTCCGTGAGACTTGTTCTCAGGCAACTGCATTACTTCTGTCAAATCTGGTAATTTGTGATGCTTTCGTAATTCCTGCTTGCTCACTTCTTACGGCTTTGTGTCGTCATCTGATTTACTAGTTTCATTTCAGGGCTCCAATTCAAAATCAAACGTGGAGGGCTTCTCACAACTTCTCCGTCTTCTCTGTTGGTGTCCTGCTTATATCTCTACATCAGATGCACTGGAAACTGGTATATTCATTTGGACTTGGTTGGTTTCTTCTGCTCCTGAACTGGGCTCTCTAGTCCTTGCGGAGCTTGTCGATGCATGGTTATGGACAATTGATACAAAACGTGGTATCTTTGCTTCGGATGTAAAATATTCCGGGCCTGCTGCAAAGTTAAGGCCTCAACTTTCTCCTGGTGAGCCAGAAGCACTGCCTGAAGTCAATCCTGTTGAGCAAATAATGGCTCATCGATTATGGCTTGGGTTTTTCATCGACCGATTTGAGGTTAGGAATCACATCACATCTCTCTGTCTCAGTTTCTCTCTCTTGCTATATGTATATATATATGTATATTATATTATTAATATATAATTATATATTCAAATATCATTCTTTAGTAAGGGTAAACCTTACCGTAGAAAGTGCTCCTACCCTTACTGGAATCATAACGTCTGATTATTGTAAAAGAGTTTGGAAAACACTTCCTTTCAACCTGATTGATAGATTGGAAAGCTGCAGTGATGCTGGACAAATAAGATGAACTCTAAATTAACGGTTTAAAGATGGAATTAAGAAAGGGATAGGTCTACTAGCATCACACCAGTAGGTTTCTAGGCATCACACTTAGGGATCTTAGGCATCACACCTAGGGATCTGAGGCATCACACCTAAGGTTTGGTGCCATCTCACAAACCTAGGGATAGGTGTACTTGCATCACACCAGTAGGTTTCTAGGCATCACACCTAGGGATCTCAGGCATCACACCTAAGGTTAGGTTGCATCTCACAAACCTGAACAGAAAGCAAAGCTCTCAAACTTTTATTTATTCAACTCTGCCAAAAAAGACTACAAAGGCCTCTATATATAGAGAGGTTAAAAACCCTAGATCAATTAGGATCAAGCAACCCTAATATTCTAGAACTTAAAAGATTCCCTAATAAAAACACAAATCCAAAATAAGAAAGAAATCATAAAATCCTGACTTAAGATATTATACTCCTATTCTGCATAATGCAGTGTCTTGATATTTTTTTTGAAGTTCTGGTGCTTCTGTTTGTACTAAGTGTTATTTCGGCCCGTATGAGGACCTCTTGTCCTCTATCTTTATAAAACAAAGATTCTGTTTCTTTTAGGAAAAAAATAGCAAGTAATTTGTAGTACTATTCACTTCTGAAAGTTTTACTGGGTAATTTGTTAGAAATAGAGTATGAGAATCAAAATTAATGGCTCGGAATGGTTATGAAGTATGATTTCTCTACCAGAGAACAGCAAATAATGTTTAATATATGGTTTCTCATTACATTTATGTTGGGAGTTGTGACTTTTCACCTGGTTCATCTGTGCGTGCTTTGATATTTATATTCTTATGTTTGGCTGTACTAGGTAGTTCGACACAATAGTATTGAGCAACTTTTGCTCCTTGGTCGAATGTTACAAGGGACGACCAAGCTTCCCTGGAATTTCTCACACCATCCTGCAGCTACTGGTACTTTTTTCACTGTCATGCTTCTTGGGCTCAAGTTCTGCTCATGTCAATCGCAGCGCAATTTGCAGAACTTTAAGACAGGTCTTCAGTTGCTGGAAGATCGGATTTATAGGTGACTGAAATTAGGATTTCAGCTGTCAATTTTACCAAGCATTTTTCAATTTACTCGCTTATGCTCTATTCTTTTTATTTGCATCCATTCTTTTATTTGGACTTTCAACTGCTTTATTGAGTAATTAGTAGCTGAATCTTATTTCCTAATTGAAAGATCAACTCGCAAATTCATAACTCAATCTTTACTGTTGCCCCATTTGTGCATGTGTGATTTGGGTACAGTCTTTTGGTCAAGCAAGTGGATTTCTATGCACTTATGTTTACAGTTTTACATTCTGAAGTTTTGGTTGAAAGTTTATTATGTTGCATCTGACAGGGCATCTTTGGGATGGTTTGCTTTTGAGCCTGAATGGTATGACACAAGCTATATGAATTTTACTCAGAGTGAAGCTCAATCTGTCTCTGCCTATGTTCACTACCTGTCAAATGAGCGGGCTGATGCAGCTGTCCAATCTGATTTAAAAGGAAGTAGGCATGAAAATGGGAACAGTTTGGTTGATGCGGTGAGACATGTGGTTAATGTTGTTGTAGTATAGCCATATGGTTTCTATAAATGATTTCTTTACTTAAGAATGCTGCCTTTCTTGTATATTTCTATTTATTGACTCCTTAGGCTTTTCTACAGTCTATTTATAAAATTTAATAATTCTTGCAGAATGATCAATATCACCCTGTCTGGGGTCAGATGGAGAACTATGCTGCAGGAAGAGAAAAGCGAAAGCAGCTACTCTTGATGCTATGCCAGTATGAGGCTGACAGGCTTGAAGTTTGGGCGCAACCCATGAATACAAAGTAATCTTCTATTTATATATGTAATTGTCAGTGTTTTAATGAAGACAGTTTCCCCAACGTACATGGTTCCAATGTGAAATTGTGAACTAGAATTTCCTCCGTTTGAATTGCCTTTTCCTTTCAGGGAGACTTCAACTTCTAAGCAAAAAATTAGTTCGGAGAAGTGGATTGAATATGCTAGGACGGGAAGGCTGAAGTAACACATCTGGTTCAGGTGTCTTTCCTTAATCAAGAGAGTAGCAATTATATGGACTTTTGAGTCATATAAATGAGCATGTGATTTGGAGATTCATAAACATTTACTATATCAGAGAACGTCAGAAATTATGTGTTTTTGAAATTCAGCTCAGAATATCAGTCTTTCAATAACAATTATAACATCTTCAATTTTGGAAGTTCTCTTTCTCTAGCATGGTATCGTAATGTTCTAGATTCTGGGAACAGCCACTTCTAAGAATGTTCTAGGCTTCTTGTAAATGAAACTGGAAAAGATAAGAGTCTCGGTTTATTATTTAAGAAAGTTGAAAAAGTCATTAGAATCCAAATATGTTTTAGTCAAATAGATCTGTATGTCGTATTTAATGGTTCATCAAAATCATCATAATTGACCATATCTAATATGATAGTCTATTTTCTTACTCGTTATTAAGATATGTTTGTGCATGCATTGTCATCTTTCTCTTCGTATATAATCTAAATGCAAGTGTCTATTTCTTCTTTGTTTCTCTGTTCATTTCAGTCTTCATGCAATTTACATGTTGGATCTTACAGATTCATATATTTCTTTTTGCAGTCACATATATTGGATATACGCTCCATTCCTGAAGCATTGCCATATTTTGTTACCCCGAAGGCCGTGGATGAAAATTCGGCACTTCTACAACAGTTGCCACACTGGGCTGCCTGTTCAATCACACAAGCTCTTGAGTTTCTTACTCCAGCATATAAGGGACATCCTCGAGTCATGGCATATGTTCTTAGAGTACTGGAGTCTTATCCTCCTGAACGAGTAACCTTCTTCATGCCACAGTTAGTGCAGGCTCTGCGGTATGATGAAGAGGTGAGTTACTTAGAACAAAAAAACTGTCGATCATGCTTTTCTGTTTTGATTCTGCTCATGTTCATTAATTGTTGTATAAGTTATTTTGATTAGAAGTGAATTGGATAAGTTACAGTGGAGTTTTTTTTTGTTTTTTTGTTTTACTGTATCTCATTTGCATTAAGCCACTTTTAGATCTTAGAATCTTTGTATATCAATTTCATATTTCAGCTCCTACTTGAACTACGAAGTATCTATCTATTTTGAATCATATCAGTCCTTTTAGGTACAGTTAAATTTAGGTCAATGATAAATATTTCTTTAGCTGTTAGTGTTCACCATATTCTCTGTCCACCACATTATATGTATTCACCATTCCAGAGGGACATACCTACATGTTGTCTACTTGATTGATTGAATAGGGAAGAGTAAACTTGTTTGACTGTTATTTTATTTTGAACGTTTATAAGTAGAAACTGAACTCAACTCTGTTACATAGTTTTTTTTTCTCTTTTTTTTTTCGTTTCTTCTAGTTGCAATGGTTTTTATGTATTCACAATCAGAATCAGTTAGTATACAATGTAATTTGTTCTTTCATAAACCAGATGGATCGATCATGCGTGTTCAAGCACTAAGTTGAGGGTGCTTAATTTGACCACACTTTCTACTGTTACAAATTCAATTCGATATCATTTTGCGAACTCCATTGGTGTTACCGTTTATATATTCTTTATGTTTCTGATTTCTACTTTTCTTTTTGCAGAAATTAGTGGAAGGGTATCTGCTTAGAGCCACCCAACGAAGTGATATATTTGCTCATATTTTAATCTGGCACTTACAGGTGAATCCCAGTTTTGGAACTAATAAATCTAGATTTAAACCACAGGCACACACATATGCACACACCTAGCTTTACAGTACACACACATGCAAACACCTAGCTTTACAGTACACACATATGCAGACACGGATTCATACAGAATGAACACATGAAGATACTTCTATGAGTTTTGGTTGGAAGTATTTCTTATTAATACAGAACGGAAGCGTAATCACCATAGTCGGCAAGGTTTCGTCAAGCGTCGAAACCTTAATGGAAGATATGGCTAGAATCCACTAGCAAAACAAAGTCATAAGCCTAAACACAAGAGTTTCTACTCTTATTTTTTTGGGTTTTCTTATTGATAAGTTCAATCCCCCATAATACAATCTAGCAATGTAAAACCTATTCATACTAGAACTAGGAACTTAAACCTAATACATTTAGAAAACATAATCTAGAATAGACTACAATTTAGGAAACCTAATACGATATGAAATACTAGATACTAAAGAATATTACTCATTTGGAATCTCAACCAAGATTTTGTTCGAGAATCCCGATATATCCAGAAGAGTAACTTACGATTAACACTGTCATTAAGAAGCTTATTTGAATACCAATTTTGAATATTCAAATCATTCTTCTTAATGTGACGATACTTCTTCATGTTTGGAATTCTTTGTTGAGATTCCTTAGATTCTCGTCCTATATCACTTATGTGCTTGCAGTCAATACTTAAGTTGTTCTTTCGATCCTTATTAGTTGTGTGTTCATTAATGACAGGGTGAGACGGATGTTCCAGAATCAGGACAAGAGGCTGTGTCTGCAAAGGTATGCCTAATATCTGGAAATGACTACTTCCTGTGAAGTTGATTGGGACACAATAGCTTAGCTCTAGTTTAAACTTATTCCCTTGGTGTCAATGCAATTGCCGATGCCATCTTACCTATTATTCACATATATCTACTTATACCTCAATGTCCAACCATAATTATTGAATCGCATTTTGCTAAATACAGTTTCAGCATTGCATCGTTTTAGAAAGAATATGTACATGTTCATAAATTAGACACTTGAGAGAGTTAGGCCTCCTTTCTTGTCTTGGATTGGATATGTAAATTCATTTGGTCCAGTGTGTGTTAATAATTCAAATGGAAATAAATAGATTAGTTATTTGGATTTGATGTTCCACCATGCTGTAGGGACTGGAAACATGTGGCATAAATAGGTTATGAAATCCAGTCTATCCGATTTAACAAATTCAAACTCATGGGATGCAGTTATCATCTGATAATTGTGATGATACTTACCGCATGTTATCACCAAGGATCATAGCACTTGCATTTCATTGAAACTTGTCAATGTTAGTCAAGGGGCCGGATGCTTGTATTCAGTACAGATATTTGTTTTGTATTCACTCTTTCGTACAGATAGACATCATGAGCTTAGATGCATTTATTCTGTTGGAATGGGCAATATATTAGCCTTCTGAGGTTAGATCTGGTTAGCTTTGGCATGAGAATTTTTCAGAGCAAAAATTCAGTGGTCATTAACAACCACCTATCACACAACCAACAAAACAGCTGTTTTTCCATTTGAGATCTCCAATACAATGGCAGAAGCTAAAGATGTGTTTGCATGTATCTTTATCAATAGCAAAAACTTTTGCATAAACTAGTGGATTAAAATACATAAGTACATTCTTTACTTGTATATGTTGATGCTGTCATTTCAGAATGCTGCATTTCAAGCATTGCTGCCACAAGTTAGACAGCGTATTGTTGATGGTTTTAGTCCCAAGGCACTAGATGTTTTTCAGAGAGAATTTGATTTCTTTGACAAGGTTACATCTATTTCTGGTGTACTTTTTCCATTGCCGAAGGATGAACGTCGAGCTGGCATTCGGAGGTATTTTAAGTTTCCCACAAAAATCTGTTTGTGAATAAATAAACATTAAGCAACTTTAAAGCTGAACTTAATTTTCTGTGTTTTAACAGAGAATTAGAGAAAATTGAAGTGATGGGGGAGGATCTCTATTTACCAACTGCTCCTAACAAGCTTGTCAGGGGTATTCAGGTAGACAGTGGAATACCACTGCAATCAGCAGCAAAAGTTCCTATAATGATAACATTTAATGTTATCGATCGGGGTGGGGACCACAATGATGTAAAGCCACAGGCTTGTATCTTTAAGGTAAGCTTAGCTTATCCACTTGACTTTCATTGTTATGGCCTTGTTAATCAGAAATTGATTGCAAGCACCTATTGAAAACTCCTACTTTAAACCTTCTCATTTGGGAGCTATTTTGTATCCAATTAGCTTATCCTGTTAAGTACAAGGGAATAAATATTGTGCAAACATTTTTTTCCTGTCTTTTCTTTAATTGCGATTTATTCCGATTTTCTATTGTGATGCACCTTTGAACTTCTCAATTTTAAGCCAGAAGCTATCTAGATTCTCGCTAACATACAGATGTAACTACTTTAGCTAATACCGCTCCAATCATGTTGTCTATTCTTGCAAACATTTATTTTGTTAGTTAATTCATTAAAAAGAAAGTAATCAGAAGACGTTCATGGCCATTGACCACATATCAGTCCTCTTCTGCTATTATCCTAGCTAAACATCTGGATCCTGTCCTAGATATAGGTAACTAAATATGAGAAATCCCTCTTCTAATAAATTAGGAGGCAACTCAATAGGTAAACTGTTGGAGCAATATTTGTGACAAATATTAATGACACGGTAAAGCATTCATATTTATTATTATTTTGTTTCAAAAATTAACCACTCTTTTTCTAGGTTGGAGATGATTGCCGCCAAGATGTTCTTGCTCTTCAAGTGATTTCACTTCTTAGAGACATATTTGAAGCCGTTGGAATTCATCTTTATTTGTTTCCATATGGTGTACTCCCAACTGGCCCAGAAAGAGGAATAATCGAGGTTTGGATCTCTTCAAAATCACTCAGAATTGAGCATGTGTGCTTCTTTTGCTTATATGGTGCTTTGGTGGTTCTTATACTGAGCTTTTTTCATTGAACTCCACAAACTAGTAGGTCTTTTGAGTTTTGACATTAGTTTTCTTCCACGTACCATACTTGGGATACTAGACTATGCAATCTTGAGGATATGTTCGACTTCTATCTTCTAACTGTAGCAATGTCTAAGACTCAAAAGTTTGAGTTAGTAGTTCGAATGAAGTGCTTCAGTTTTACTTTGAAATTTGTCTGCAAAGTAGGTATGTGTAGCATGTGTCCTGGTTATTTCCAAGTTTGAGTTAGCTATTGGCCAACAGAACTTACCAGACTGTAAACAAATGATAGAGATATACATTTTAATTATACTATCACCTTCTAGCTAATCGAAACGTAGTGAAGTAGTGGTTTTTTTTGGTGTGTTTCAGGAAACAGAAAAAATGAAACGAATACCACTGACTACTTTCATCTTAGTAACACACTGTCGTAAATGCATTTCTAATGGATCTATCAGGCCTTGATAAGTAACATGTTTCAGCCAAGCTTCTTATCTTCTAATCTTTGAGCTAAAGAATTGGCCACTGCTTATCGGTTTTCTTATCTCAATATATCTTACCTTGCAGGTTGTACCTAATACACGGAGTAGAAGTCAGATGGGTGAAACTACTGATGGTGGTTTGTATGAGATCTTTCAACAGGACTACGGAACTGTTGGGTCCCCCAGCTTCGAAGCGGCTCGTGAAAATTTCATCATCAGCAGTGCTGGTTATGCAGTTGCCAGCCTTTTACTTCAACCAAAGGATAGGCACAATGGCAATCTTTTGTTTGACAAGTATGATCTCTCTTCCCCTCCCCCTCTCCCCCAATTCTATTTTCCCAAAAATAGATTTAGATATTTATGAGGACCTAACATGCCAAACCGAAAGTATTATCCTCTAACCAGTCGTCTTGTTATGCATTGCTAGCCTACTGAAATGTATAAGTATTAGTTGCTTCTGACTACTTGACAAACCATTAGGGAAGATATATGGGACAGACTTAAGTTTTGTGGACATCGCTTTAGGCTTCGGTTGCTTTCTTTTTTCAGGGATTTGTCTCTTGGCAAATCACATGGCTGGTAGGCTGCAGCATACCAGTACAACTAGGATTTAAGTTTTACTTGTTATAGTTGGTTTACTTGTTTTCTTAGCTTTGTATTGTGTGTGAAGCTTTTGGCTTCACTTAAATGTTTTCTTAGCTTTGTATTGTGTGTGAAGCTTTTGGCTTCACTTAAATTTCTGTTCCTGTGGATTACTTCCACTATTGTGTATTCTCTCTCCTCATTAGCAAGAAACTGTATTTATGATGAAATCCTTAGAATAAGGATAGTGCAAATCTAATGCTGACATGCCTGATATTGCAGTGTGGGAAGGCTTGTTCATATTGATTTTGGTTTTATCCTGGAAACCTCTCCGGGTGGGAATATGCGTTTTGAAAGTGCACACTTTAAGCTTAGCCATGAGATGACGCAATTGCTAGACCCTTCTGGGGTCATGAAGAGTGATACCTGGAACCAGTTTGTGAGGTAGAGCTTCAAACATTATTTGTCTTTTTCCATCCCCTCTGTTTCTGGATGGTATTTGTACTAGTTACACTTTTCTTTTGGTCTGTATGTCAACAGCTTGTGTGTGAAGGGGTACCTTGCTGCCCGTCGACACATGGATGGGATCATTAGCACGGTGGCGTTAATGCTAGACAGTGGACTGCCTTGCTTCAGCAGGGGAGACCCTATTGGAAATCTTCGCAAGAGATTTCATCCTGAGATGAGTGAGCGTGAAGCGGCTAATTTTATGATCCGTGTGTGCACAGATGCGTACAACAAATGGACCACTGCCGGCTACGACTTGATACAGTATCTGCAACAGGGTATCGAGAAGTAAAAAAAGGAAACTTCTTTCAAGAAACAACTAATGTACATGATTCCCTGTAATTTATAGTAATTACTAGCGTCTTATAGCTGCAATCTTATTTTACTGAGGGATGTCCACTTAGCATCGAGACTGTTAAAATCGGCATCAGATGGAATCAATTGTATTCTAGGGATAGGATTCCTCGTGAGGTTTGTAAAAGTACAGGTTTTGTAGTGGTTATTTATTAATGCAAAGCTCATCCAATGTAAACATCTCCACTGTCAAAATCTCTGTCATGCTCAACTGGGCTTCCCGGCCAGAGATTGTGACAATGTGGCCGGAAAATGGTTGTGACGACCATTGGTAAGAACATTTTGCCTTGCACAGTGAATGATGTGATCATTGTTATCGAGACGTACACATGTTCTTGTTTACATTGAGAAAGAAACATTTAAAAGATGAAATTGAAGGGGAAATGAAGAACGAAATTTGGGAAATGAAATCATAACAAGCTCCGACTTTTATGTACATAAAGACCACTACAAGTACATTGTACTCGAGGTCATGTTACACAACCCTGGGAAAACATCAAACCAGAGAATCGTAAGCCAGAATGCTATTGATTAATCATGGTGAGTAATCATTATTCGACATGTAGATGAAGCGTGACACGCAACTAGCTACTCAGGACTGGCGATGGATCGAGGCGCGCAATTATCACCTGCTTAGGAGTTAGCTGTTGGTGATGATGGAATCCAAGCTAGATGATTAGAAGGGAAGAAATGGCACGCTGGCAAAGACGCACGGCTTGAATTCCCAGTAAGCGAAACAAACCAAGTTTAGGCAAGAAGCGAGAATGCTCTACCTGTTTGGGGAAGTTGAGCGGCATCTCTTTCCCTTTGTAGAAATCCTCGGTGTGATCATCGTAAGGAGATTCGACATCTCCTTGCTGCCTTCTTTTGAACCGTACTCAGTTACGTAAGGAGCAGTTATGTAAGGAGCATTTTGTTCTTTTCCTTCCTGTTTGAATACATTCCTTGCTCCATTGGCCTCACGACAATGTCATTTTTAAGAGAGAAAATATATAGCAACGTTAATTCAATTGAAGTTCAAGATTTTTAGATCATGAAATGTTATTGTAAAGACAATATGAAGCATATAAATAGTACTGGATATATAGGCATAGGCTCAAGTAAATAACGAACAGAGTCTAAATAACTAAAATAAGAATTGCATACGGGATTGTCTGCCCTCTATAGATGTGTATGCTGGAAGACCCCGTAAAATTTTACGGGGTTTTTATAGTGTTACTAAGGGTTAGCAACCGCGCGTGGTAACTTGGCGAGTTAACG